>JABFOX010003719.1:0-10083 GCA_022817665.1 Axea sp. ZL-2020
CGAAATGGGACGACGCAAGTCGTGGAACGGGATACGGGCGTGTTGGGCTTCATCGATTTCTTACCCCGTGCTCCAGTAACATGTATTTCGACCTCCAATTTCTTCGCCGCGCACAAACATACACATAATTAACGAGACCACAAACTGCCATAACGTAAACGGCATCGAAATAACTTTGCGATAACGCACGATAATTTAACCATTATGGCCGAAATTGCGCCACTCCAACGGTGCAGGATTCATATTTTCGCCAAAACAGAAGGGATTTTCGCGCGAGGAGAGGCTCGCCAATTAGTTCCGCTTGATTTGTTATTCACAAGCACAGTTCATTAATGCTTGCGAATTCGCATCAACGCTTTTTGCATCCCTCTTTTTTCTGTTTTCCCATTTTCTCCCACTTAATTGAATAATAATGTCAAAATGCAAACATTTTCCAAGTCTTGATGAGTTGCATTGTACCGAGTCAAATCACATTAGATCAATAAATACGATTAGTCGGATTGCGCATTAAATTTTTAATCGGATTTCAGATTTATAAGAGATATGATTTGTTCTGCGTATAAAAGTGCTACAAACATCTCTGAAGTTACCTTAATGTGTTTGCAGTACTTCTAAATTACTTTAGGAGTTTCTGCAGTTGCTGCAACTCAGGAAGCCACTGCGTTTACACTCTGACGGAACATAAACTTGTTAAGACGTTGGATAAATGTTTAAAAGGCATCAAAAACTGATGAACGAGTGCCGCGTCGAATGTGCGTTTTGTAGTTGCTTTAAAATGATGCGTCGGGAAACGATGTGGCGGGGTGGACTTCAGTTTAAGGAAAAAGTGCGCCAATCGCAATGGCAGGTTAATTTTATTCAGCAATAACAACTTGGAAAACAAACGACCAAGCATTTAATCGCGTCAAGGAAATAAAAAAATCTGGTCACTTTGATCGCCCGAATGTACGAGTAAATAATTTAGTTCGCTCAATTTAAAAGACCCCCACCCCTACCCCGGTCAAGCATTTCAAGACCGTCTCACTGTTGTTGTTGAAAGCACGACAAAATAATAATAATTGCAGTTACTAAAGCTTCAATTGTATAAAGCAATAATCATTATAAACATTTCTGCGAATTGACTAACTGACTGTCTTTATTAAAGTTGAAGTTACTCGAACATTTTGTAATTCTAAATCACTCAACTGCAATATTTGAAAGACTAAACAATAATGCAATTTTTGAGAAACGTTGAAAAATTGTAATCATTGTCTGATATAAATATGAACCTTTTAACAATCACTATGAATTAAATGCAGCTTTATACCCTTAGATATTCGTGATACTCCGTGCAATTTAATTATGATTAATGATAAGTTGTTGAACATTTTACCATACATTACTGAAACAAAAAATACCGTTGTTATTTAAAATTGCCACTTATGCAAATTTTGTTGTACAACTCGCAACTTGTGTTATGAAACTGTTAAAACTACCAGAATCAAGCACAGACAAAAGATTGAACGGCATTATAAAAAGTAGAAAATAAACAACAGTTCCTGTTCATTTGTAAATATAAAGTCCGAAGTACAGCAGTCCTATGTACAATGTAAACTGTACTATTCAACTGATTCAACTGTATTTCTTTAATGAAATACATTATTCCATTATTTAATATATACTCTGTTCATTTTCTGCCGGGTGTTTATCTTGAACAATTATTTGACATAAATTGTACAAAATAAATCAATTGAGTTTTGTTAAGACTTTAATGTCATCAAACCATAGTTCAAACTGACCCTTTTACTACAGTAACGTTTCATTCAAAATCTACCTTTCGCAATTTTAATTTTCTCACCAGTTTGAAACTCAAGCTAAAACATAACATGCATTATTCGTTCTGCAATTTGTTACCGTTTCAAAGTACAACTTTTTAATTGTAATTTTTACACTTTTGCTTATCTCGGTGCGGATCTTTTTCCGCTAATTACGAGCAATTTGTACATTTCTGCACGTTCCTTTAAAATGTATAACTTACAGTTTCAATAGAAACTTCGTGTGATTATATAAAACTGTGAAACGCATAAAAGTTATATTTCATAACCACGAATTCTGCCTAATTATAGTTATAAATTTCGCCAGAGGAGCAAAACAGACATGTCAAATGCACCTGCATTTTTTTTTATACATGACACGTTTTTCGCACTAAGCAAATTAATTCTGAGTCATGCGCTATAATGCGCATTAAAGGTTTAATCACTTTTTATGCGTATCGTTCAATAGTCCCTTATGTCTTTGAATTACCAATTTGCTGTTGTCAATTTATGCGTAGCGCAAAATTGTGGGTAATTTATGTACATATAATGTATGATTATGATGTACTGAAGAAGAAAAAAAATACTCAAGAATCAACTTTATTGCAAAATTTTTTTGCAATAATAGTAAATCAACATTAATTTCAAGACTACGAAATCGTTCGGTTCAAACTGCAAATTCCCGATTAGTTATAGTGAACTAAAATTAATCTCAAACTTAGAAAATGGTGTGCTTGTAATAAAATTGCACGCTTCTGATAATACCATTATTTGAGCATTAGAATAAAAGGTAACAGCGCTTGTTGTTTGACAGCTTTATAGAGATTTTTCACTGATTCTACATTGATCCTTCAGAGAGAATTGGTCTTATTGATGTTTTAAACGATTAGCAGTAACGTGCTTTAGTAATAACAGACTGCATACCAAATTATTCAAAACTAATTTGTCGAAATTAAATCAGCCTTTGTTTAACATTAAGCATAAATGCTATTGTAGTTTATAATAAGCTTTACATCAAAGTTAATTTAATGTTATATCAGATTAAACATGGATGATTCAACATTTAACAATAATAATAACAATAACGTTATGCACACCCTACGTACCTTGTGCTTTCACTGGGAAATACTAAAATGCCTTAGATAGAGCTTAATTGATAAAATTGAAGAACCAATTTTTTATCTATAAATATTACATTTTTCAGCTTTGTATTGCTTTGTTTTGCATTACACTGCACTGTAGTTGTATTTTTGTTATATTTAAGAACATTGCATGAAACAGTTCATTAACAAACTTCACCCGAGTTTTATGTAAAATTGTTATACTTTGTACAAATTAAATGAACAAAGTTGAACCGTTCTCATTTACCTCAAACAGCACCTACTCCGTTAGTACACATTCATCATCGTCAGTAGAATGCGCAACAGATTATTTGATACATTGTTCCATGAATGAGATACATTATTACCGAACGTAAGCTGGAATAATAATTTCCGTAAACAAAGACAAGATAAGAAAGCTGTATCACGAATGTTCAAGCGAAGCACAATAATCCACTAACCGTAATTATTCGTCCGTGGAGAATTAATGCAGAAAGAAAGCAAAGAACGAAAATTAATGTCCGGTATTCCATCAATTTCCTGCACTATGGGCGAAATGCATATTCGCTGTTTGATCAAATGTATTTCCGTTTAGCACAATTCGAGAGCGATATTATATTAAATTCTCTCTATCGATCGAAACAATGTTCATTAATTCATAAAAGAATGGTCGATTTGAAACATGTGTGGATTACAATTTTACCCCCGACTGTTACAGTTACCAAATTCATCCGCATCGGCATAGCTGACAAAAACGACAACCCGCCGTACTTCGACAAAGATCTTTATGAGGCAGAGGTAGACGAAAATGAGGACATTCAGCATACGGTGCTTACTGTTACCGCCAAAGATCATGATGAGTGTAAGTCCGATTCAAAATTACATTTTGGTACTCGTGTATTTCACGAACTTACAGCATCTCCACTCGGACAGAAATAAGTTCGATCAAAAGCCAGCAAAATTGCTGTAAATGTTATTTAACACTGCGCTACGTAACTATGCTACGCACTTTTTTTTCTTTATAGTTACGTTATTTCTGGTGTTAATTTTGCAATTTGCGACGTAGCTTTGACGGTATATTTTCTCATGCGCGATAATTCATGAATAACGTTCGGTTTCATTGATTCGAATTTGCAGCCTCGCGTATTCGATACGAGATCACAAGCGGTAACATAGGCGGTGCGTTTGCTGTGAAGAACATGACAGGAGCGATTTACGTAGCGGGTGCTTTGGATTATGAGACTAGAAAAAGGGTAAGCGTACCTGTAATTCGTTGCGTAGTTAATCAAAGACAATGATCCAACGTTGAAAATCCTTTGCGCAGTACGAATTGAAGCTGACAGCGTCGGACAACCTGAAAGAAAATTATACAACTGTAGTGATCCATGTCAAAGATGTGAACGATAATCCGCCTCAGTTCGAACGACCTACTTATAGAACCCAGATTACAGAGGAAGATGACCGAAATTTGCCGAAACGCGTACTGCAGGTACCTAATGTCAACAATAAAAAAAGAAGAAAAAAAACGACGCAAGACTTATGATCAAGCATTAATCCTAACCCTGATACCAAAGTTCGATACGAAATCTAACTTGGAATCAGGCTTTAGTTAAATTTATAATCAAATGATGAAAAACGTGGCTTTCGTATTAGACGCGGTAATGATTTCAGCGGAAGCATAACTGCGTCTGCGATTTAAATAATATCCCAAAGTAGACCCCGTATAAATTTCATAACGGGATAATTTGTCTTTTGCTCGTACTGCTTTTATTCAACTGCTATTCAATTCAAAGGTTGTAGCCTCGGACGGGGATAAAGATCGGCCACAAAATATAGTATACTTCTTAACTGGCCAAGGAATTGATCCGGAAAATTCGGCCAATAGCAAGTTCGACATAAATCGGACCAGCGGAGAAATTTATGTGCTGAAGGTAAGTTGGAAATAATGATACAGTTCTTTCAGCTTGTTGACCGAGAATGTACACGTCGATTAATATTAATGAATTCGTTGACAGCCTTTGGACAGGGATCAGCCGAACGGTCGACCGCAATGGCGATTTACGGTGTTCGCTCAAGACGAGGGTGGAGAGGGCTTGGTCGGGTACGCCGACGTTCAAGTCAACCTTAAAGATATTAATGACAACCCGCCGATGTTTCCCCAAGGCGTGTATTCTGGGAACGTGACTGAAAATGGCACAGCAGGTAGGTACACGTTTGGCAACGGTCCACGGTGAAATTGAGCAAGACTTTCTATTAAACGGACGTTCGTTGCTCATTAGGCATGGTTGTTATGACGATGACGGCAATCGATTACGACGACCCGAAGGAAGGAACGAATGCCAAACTGGTGTACTCCATCGAGAAGAATGTCATCGACGAAGCGAACGGCATGCAAATTTTTGAAATCGAGCCGGACACTGGAGTCATAAAAACTGCAGTTTGCTGCCTCGATCGGGAGCGCACGCCAGATTACTCGATTCAAGTTGTCGCGGCGGATGGGGGAGGGTTAAAAGGTACATGAAATTTTCAGCAATTAGGGATTAAATGGAAATGCTGCAGCGTGGCAAGTGCGATGAATGAAAAACCGCGCGTTGTCTGTTCCATTTCTGAAAGACGTGATACTTCAATCTTTGGGATGGCTCTGTTATTTCGTTGCATTGTGCTCGTACTTGTGTGCTGCTTGATATAGTAAATGGTTTCTAATTCATAAAATTCGTTGCGTTTGATTCTTCCGGAGTGGACGGTTGAGCAAAGGTCCGCGAGTAATAACTGTTGCGTGATTTATCGTAGTGCGCCAGCTATGTGAAACTAATGCATCAAACGTCAGGTGATACAAATAATGTTCACAGGAACTGGAACTGCATCGATAAGAGTAAAGGATATAAATGACATGCCGCCACAATTCACGAAAGACGAATGGCAGACCGAAGTCGATGAGACGGACGGTCCCGATTTGCCGGATACACCCATTCTTACGGTTACCGTGCACGATGAAGACGAAACTAACAAATTTCAGTACAAGGTACGCAAGAGTAATTCCTCCGTTTGATTGGTCTCCTTGAAATTTGCACTTCATGCGCATTCTTTGTATCGCAGGTTATAGACAATAGCGGATATGGAGCAGATAAATTCACCATGGTGCGAAACAATGATGGTACGGGTTCTTTAAAAATCGTTCAGCAGCTCGACTATGAGGATACGTTGCAGAGTAATGGATTTAGATTTAGGATACAAGTCAATGATAAGGCAAGTGTACGAAAGAATCAGTTGCTGTTTTATTTTTCCACGTTATGTATGCTTTGTGTAACGTAAATCGAACTTTAGGGTGAAGATAATGACAATGACAAGTATCACGTCGCTTATTCTTGGGTGGTAGTGAAACTTCGCGATATTAATGACAATAAACCCCAATTTGAAAGAGCAAATATTGAATCCACTGTCCCGGAAAACGCTCCCATCGGCACGGATCTTGAAACTTTTAAAGCAACTGATCCAGATCAAGGAGGTAAAAGTAAAGGCTCGTATTCCATCGATCGACGATCGGACCGCAAGAGACAGTTCTACATCAATGAAACTGGAACTGTGTCTATTCAAAGGAGTCTCGACCGTGAGGAAAGCTCAAGGCATCAGGTAAAGCATCAAGTGTCAAACAAAAGCTTAATTGCTTGTTTCGATTCAAATGAAGTAACCCAGCGTGTTTGAATTTTCAGGTAAAAATCCTTGCCATTGATGACGGTATACCACCGAAAACTGCAACAGCGACGTTAACTGTTATCGTGCAAGACATCAATGATAACGCTCCTAAATTTTTGAAAGATTACCTTCCCGTGTTACCAGAATACGCATCGCCTAAAAAGGTGGTTGAAATTTCAGCGACGGATGATGATGACCGATCCAAATCCAACGGCCCACCGTTCACTTTCAGAATGGATCCCAATGCAGATGACGTCATTCGTGCAAGTTTCACTGTAGAAAGTGACAACAGTATGTCGTAACAACCACGCTATTATTGATGTTGTGTGATGTAAAACTGTAATCTTAATAATAACGCTTTACGTTTTCTGCAGAGGGTGCTAATGGCGATGGTATGGCAATAGTATCATCTTTGAGATCTTTTGATAGAGAGCAGCAAAAGGAATACTTAATTCCAATTGTAATGAAGGATTCTGGAACGCCTGTAATGATCGGTACAAGTACTTTAACTGTTATCATAGGAGATATCAATGACAACAAAATGCAGCCTGGCTCCAAAGATATCTTCGTTTATAATTACGCTGTACGTTTGAATCATGCTTAAATGTTAAAAACAGTTTTTAGTTGCTATTATAGTAAAATAATACGATACATTTATCACAGGGACAATCGCCGGATACGCAAATTGGCAGGGTTTATGTGTATGATTTGGACGATTGGGATATTCCGGACAAAAAATTTTATTGGGAAGGTGCGGAACACGATCGATTCAAGCTTGATGAAGAGACCGGGATGATAACGATGAAATCCGGCACTCATGACGGAAAGTACCACTTGAAATTCAAAGTGTACGATCGGAAACATACCCAAACAGATGTTCCGGCAAACGTCACGGTGACCGTCAAAACCATTCCTCACGATGCTGTACTAAATTCTGGTTCATTGAGAGTGTCCGGTATCACGGACGAGGACTTCATACGAGTTTGGAATTATAAGGTAAGAATTGCTCAGCATTTCCATTAATCATGCGAATTCCAATAAAGAAACATTACGGTTACTTTATTGTTTATATCGAAAGAGCGGTAAAAAGTAAATTTACTTCTCTTCAGACCCAGGAGTTGTCGAGGAGTAAAGCGGATTTGTTTCGAGACAAATTAGCAAAACTACTAGGCATTGAAAGAGAAAATGTCGATGTGTTTAGCGTACAACTTCGTCGCAAACACCCCCCCTTGACTGACATCAGATTTGCTGCCCATGGGTCGCCTTATTATAAACCAGTCAGATTAAATGGAATAGTATTAATGCATCGCGAAGAGGTTTGTACACGAGCTGTATATTACCATTTGTATCACTTTATAATACCAATCGTATATATATAAAAGATTACATAATATTTAAATTCAAAGTAACTTATATAAAATTACGTATTTTTTGCTTCGTATAGTTTGATTAACTTAAATAATATATGCTTATAGATTGAACATAGCGTTGGAATAAATATAACTATGGTGGGAATCGATGAGTGTTTGTACGAAAATGTTATGTGCGAAGGAAGTAGCTGTACGAATACTTTGGATATAAGTAATATTCCTTATATGGTTAATGCTAATAGAACTGCACTGGTTGGAGTCAGAGTTGACATTGAAGCAGAATGTACTTGCGGGGCGAGAAATTTCAGTAAGAGTGAATCGTGTAGAAATAGTCCTTGTTATAATGGAGGAAGGTGTGTAGAAGGCAGGTTTGGACTCAGGTGAGTTATCATTCACTTTTGTCCAATTGTAAAATATAATGTACAACGTCTATAAATACGTTCCATCTTTTCAGTTGTCAATGTCCGGCCGGATATAATGGTCCAAGGTGCCAGCAAACCGCAAGAAGTTTCCGGGGTAATGGTTGGGCTTGGTATCCCGCACTAGAGATGTGTGATAATAGCCATTTAAGTTTCGAATTCATAACCAGAAAGCCCGATGGACTTTTACTGTACAATGGTCCTATAGTTCCTCCAGAGTTGGAAGAAACAATGGTTTCCGGTAACTATAGATAATATACATTGTGCATATACGTACAAATTGCGATATAACGTGGATTGAACATTTTGTTACGAAATGTAATGAAAAATCATTTTTTCAGACTTCATTTCCGTCGAACTAGAACGAGGAATGCCAAGAGTTCTCATTGATTTTGGCTCTGGAACTCTGGAACTCAAAGTAAAAACAAGGAAGACACTAGATGACGGAGAGTGGCATAGACTGGATATATTTTGGAACACAGAAATAGTTAAATTGATCGTTGACTATTGCAAATCGGCTACCATATTAGAAACTGATGACGGATCGCCTCCGCAAATAAATGACTCAAGCTGTCAAGCTCAAGGAATCGTTCCTCCGTTTAACGAATATCTAAATGTAAACGCTCCTCTTCAAATCGGTGGCCTTTACGTGGAACAGTTCGAACCAGATCAATATAAATGGAAATACATGCCTATTGGAAAAGGTTTCGACGGATGCATTAAGAACTTATTCCACAATAGTAAACTCTATGATTTAGCACATCCAGGATTGTCTAGAAATAGCGTTGCTGGTTGTCCACAAACGGAGGAAATCTGTAATAATCAAGAATCCACTTTTCGTTGCTGGGAACATGGCACTTGTGTGGGCAGTTTTACCGAAGCCAGATGTCAGTGTAATCCTGGATGGACCGGTCCTGGTTGCATGACCAAAACCATTCCCACCACTTTCAAACCTCAAAGCTATGTGAAATACGCACTTTCATTCGAACCAGATAAATACTCAACACAGATACAGTTAAGATTCAGAACTAGGGAAGAGCATGGGGAATTATTCAGAGTTAGTGATCAGCATAACAGAGAGTACGCAATTTTGGAAGTGAGTTTCAAATAACATTTTCAATTGTAATAAATGGATAAAATTTACTAAAAATAATCATTATTTTGTTATTGCACATCATATATTTTTAATACATGTAAAATGCATATCAAATAAACTATTTATTTAATAAATTAATATAATAAATCAATAAATTTACTTTTTTAATATATTTAAACACTCGATTCATTTTTTTTAGATCAAAGACAACAGGTTACATTTCCGGTACAATCTAAACAGTGTTAGGACCGAAGAAAGAGATATCTGGCTGTCAGCAGTAGCTGTTGACGATGGTCAGTGGCATACCGTCAGAGTGTCTAGATACGGTTCAGCGGCAACCCTTGAACTCGATGGAGGTGAAGGAAGAAGGTTCAATGAAACTTTTTCTTTCGAAGGTCATCAGTGGTTAATGGTTGACAAACAAGAAGGTGTATATGCCGGCGGAAAGGCAGAATACACTGGAGTAAGGACGTTGGAAGAGTATGCTGATGACCAGATAGGATTTGACTACACTCACAAAGCTACTCTTAGTGCAAAGTAAAGTTCTATCCTATATATTTTATATAGCTTTCAACATTTAACAATCAATAATTTCTAAATCTTTTACTAAAT
>JABFOX010003720.1:0-10082 GCA_022817665.1 Axea sp. ZL-2020
ATAGTACGTATGCTGCATCTTGTAACAAAAAATTATCTTTTCTTGTCTACGGTATCTTGATATTGAATTACAAAGCTCATTTTACATGTTGTGTATTTCATTTAATTCAATTTTAATGTCTAATGAGAATGCACCTTAAAATCATACATTTAAACGAACGTTTAAATTTTAAAAATGATTTCTGTTCTGATAATTAGTGATTGATTTATTAGATAAGTGCATATTTAATATCTGTAGCAAATACAATTATAAATAATGTGGATGCTTCGACAATATGAACCACTAGTTGAACGCCAGTTTCGACCAGTTAGAACACAACAAAGGAAAGAAAAGAATGTAGTTTATTTCTTAATTTTATATTTATGGAACCAATTTTTGGTGAATAGAATACGTGGATAAATGAAGTAACTAGTGTATTTTTATTTAGGTGAGATTGTTGTTATTTCTTTGAAACATAATGAACTTGCTGTAAACAACAAATATTTTATTTACAGGTTGATTTGTTGAGTTTAGAAGGAATGGTAAATCATACTTATTCAACTAAAAGAAAGTATCGCAATCGGTACAAAAAAAGGACTCTGATAAAATCTTTTGTGCAAATATTTTACAATTGCACCATTTACTAAAATATATAGCCTCTATTAACAATGAGAAAAAGATGGTAATCACTACAAAAGCTTAGTCTCAGCATTTAATGCAATAATTACAATTATTTAATGATAAATATTCATAATTAAATATTTATGACGAAGTATTTTGTTTGGAATAGAGTATATATATAAACATTTTTCTTTAAGTTCGGCATCGTTGCATTTATGCATTTCCAAGTACTTTGAGTTTTTATCTTATTGGAGACACATACACACGAGTGGGTTTTTTTTCTGTATTCGTCTTTTTCTATATTCTATAATTGAATCAGATGCACTGTATTTCATTTATGCTTTAACTGCAAAGTCCTTTGCAAATAATCAGAATTTATACTAAGTGTAATCGAAGTTCATTCCTAGGGTTTTGATTTGAACTTCTCAGTATGTTAATCTAATCTATTAGCAATAAGTATGAACTCATAAATTGCAAATTAATTTAATGAATAAATGTTTTAATTTATTTCTATTATTTTCTCGTACGTACAATTGAACAAAATTAATTTATCTTACATTTATAATTGTATGGTCATCGATCATATTTTCTATACTGAACTATGTACATTTTAACTGAATTCTTTTGTTAATGTTTGTGCATGAATTAATCAGAAGCATGCACCTTCCACAATAACGAAACGGATGAAAAATGTCAGCAGTTTAACCAATCTCGTGAATCTGCTTATGTAGAAACCCTAGAAATGAAATTGTACACCACGGAAATGTAAATATTGCCGTTAATGCGTTCGCGCCTTAGTGTTTCGTCACACCACGCCAGCCACGCATCGTACATTCGTTGAGTGCCGATTCCCTGAGACATTTTAACTGCGGTACATGTGTCAGTTACCGGGAGTTTAGTTCTTAAATAAGTTTTGATAACAATTTTGATAAAACTCTGTTTTTTATTTTTTATATTCATTGAATCGTTTTTATCTTATATTTAACATTTTAAGGACGCGTCTATTTTAAAATTTGAACACAACTTAATATTTTGAATACGCGTGTTATTTGCTAATAAAACTTATAACAATGTCCAACGACAGCAAGTAAGTATTTTTTGTTCAAATTCATTTAATTTTGCATTTTAGATTCGTTTGCATTTATTGTTAAACGAATAGATAATGTATTTTCTTATAATAAAATAGTATGAATACTGAAGCAAGAATTTAAAGTAGAAATGTTTGTTTTGTTTATTAACCTTCAAACAACAAAAAATTCTTATTTTAGAATGAGAACAAAATTCGTTGATTTTCGTGTAATAAGTTTAGAAGATTCGCTTGATTTGTGAACAAATTTTAGATTAAGAAAATATAATTTTCTTAATTTGAGAATTTATACAAAAAATCCATTTCACATTTTCCAAGGGCATTTGTATTTTTTGTGTACTGTCTTTTTAAATTGTTTATATATTAATTTGATAAAAAACGAACAATAATTCCTTGTTTACACAAAACATAAACAAGCAATATAAATAAGCATTGGTTTTTCTTTTGTTCTTATGTGGTTAATTTATGAGGTCCTTTATGTATGTAAACTTTGACATTTTTCAATTGTTACCATCAAAATAAAATACACTATTCAAATTATTAAAAAAGTTATAATACAAAATAATATTAAACTGTTATTTGAAAAAAATATAATTTTATTTATAGAATAAAAAACTAATGGAATGTTTTTTACAGTGATTTTATTCTGTATGTCTCCAATATTCCTCCACAAATGAATGGGGTAATTTTACATTGCAATTTAATTTAAAATTTTCTTGAAACTCTGATTGTTTGTATAATAATCATTTGATTTAAACATGATATTATAGGAAGGACTGAAACAATTATTTAGTGAATATGGAGAAGTTCGTAGTGTACTTCAACCAAAGTCTTCTTCTTGGGCATATGTAAGTTATGGATCATATAAGGAAGCTGAGCTTGCTATGAGACATTTGGACAAAGTTAAACCTCTTGAATTAAGAATTGAACTTTCCAAAAAGAATAATACTTCTAATACTAATGATAGATATTTGTCTGAGCCTATTGAAGTTGCTGATTTCAGGATAAGAGATGTTAGGTATAAAACATATCTTTATGTTTATTTTAACGCCTTGATTTATTTTGTTTATATAATTATTTACTATACTATTTAGTATGTATTTATAATGCATTAATCTAACGTGCAAGTTACTTTTAAAAATATAAAATCGTTTAATATAATTTAATATGACTTCATTTATACTTAAGTATTTTTATAATATTGATATATTTTATGTAAGAAATGAGTATCATATTTATTTACAAAGCTACATTTTTGTAATTGGATTGTTTGTTGTATAATTTACCATATATCGAATGATTATCGAAATGAAAGTAAAATGCAATTAATTCAATCAATTTATTTTATTCTATATTGCTGTTGCAAAGGTTATTAGTTAATTTCAAATCATGGGGTGAATTTAAGTATTGGTTTAAGAGATTAGAAATATAAAACTGAAGAAATAAAATAGTTATTTAAAAAAGAATTACGAAAGTATTTAATGTGGAATTTATTAGTTTGAAACATTTGTATTTAATGGTATTTAATTTTTAGTTTTGTGTTATAAATAATAAATATTAATTAATGTAATAATTGATTATCACACAGGTGATTTTGATATGGTACTAATTTTATAAAATATACAGTAACTGTATAAAAATACTTTATTTTAAGTTCAGAGATGGAATAAATATTAATGTATTTATTGTTTTAAGTAATATTATTTGTGGGAAAATAAAACATTTTAATATACTTAATTTTATTGAAATTATTTCTAATATTATTCTAAAATAATTGTATCTTATTTAATAAAATATACACTTTATTATATATTTATATTTCCAATTTTCTGTACTTTGAGTACATTAAATACTTGTTTAATTAAATTTGTTTATGCGTTAAAAGAAAAACATCTGAAAAATTCTTACTTTGTATGAAATACATTTTTTATATTTGACATATTATAGACTTGAGGAGAGCAAACTATCAAAGAAATTTAACAAAGGGTACAAAAAATCTAAACTATTTTCATATTATTTAAAAACTGTAAAATATATTGAGTTTAATATAATGATATTGCATTGATATGTTTTATCTATAAAATCATATTGGCTGAAATAAAAATATGGATCAAATAATTATTTTTAATGGCAGTCTTATGTATTTGATATATGTAAGCACTTTCCCAAACGTCTCGAACATAAATCTCGAATTCTGTTAAAGATTTATCACAGATTATTCAAAATACTATAAATTGATATAACAATAGAATTAATTAAATACAATATATAGCTAGGATGATGTTTGTATTAATATTTTAATTTTTATTTTTTTAAAAAGATTTGAAACACTTGGCGAAAGCACTAATAATATTTTAACGAATGTGAAGTATAGCTCTTAACATTGGGAAGATCGTTTAGGAATTCACTAAAATTAACATTCTCAAAAAAATTTAATGTTGAAAGTGATAAGCTTTTTAATAATGCAATTACAATTAATAAAGTTTCTTCTGGACAAAGTTTAATCTTTTGTATAATTGCATTTTTGAGTTTAGGATAAAATATTTTCATTTTAGGATCACACATTTTGATTATATAATTCATAATTTAGAAAACAAATAATCAAGTTTAAAAACATATCATAAAGGTAGGTTTATGTTTTTGCATAAAATGTTTTTAAATAATCAATTATGAATGTATAATTCATTAAATTGAAATTATAAATTAAATATTTATAATCGATAGTGTGCACAATTATTTTCACAAAGACTTTATGTGCAGGGAATGGGTTATAAATATTACTAGAAACTATATATTAATCCGAAGCATACAAAGTATTTTCAAAGTTGATAAACAACAAATTATTGTTAATATTAAAATTTTAATACATTCAACATAGATTGAATAAAGAAACAGATTCTGATAATATATTTGTTAATGACTTTACTGTGATAGTAGTTTTTTGGTTAAAACTTGCTCAATTAGAATGAGTGACAAGTGCTTTTGAAATTACACAAATTATAATCTTTGGATAATATTCAATTAATATGTAGGTGTTATATTTTTTAATTTTTTAATGTTTCACAGTGTGAAAGCATTACATTATCTAGTGATAATGAAGGAAAATAAAGTACCCCTACTATTAAGTTATTTTTGTTTGTCTCATAAGTGTATAAATAAATATTTAACATCAACTTTATTAGATTAACTATTCAGATTACTTTTATCACATCTATATATAATATAGTTAGTAATTTCTCACTATGTGTATTTATATTATATTTAATAATTTCATTCTTTAATATTTCACTTCTAATATTAAAAATTTGAATGTCAAATAATTAATTTATAGTAATTATTTTTATTAATTTCTGTTATCACTTTTTTTTTTAAAAAACTTTTCTAGTTTTAAAAATAGAAAAAATAGATAATATTTTCTCATTTTCAATGATTTTTTACTGATCATATAAAGAATGGTCACTAAATATAAAATAAACTAAAATAACATATGTTAATAAATTTCAAATAAAAACTTTTTGCTATATTAAAATTTATATTTGCATTTAAATGTTATGCAGAGTTTAGCAATGTAGTTATTTTAATTTAATGAATTATTTTAATAGCAACTGAATTCTTAATATACTTTTTTTTTAATAGTCTCCCAGAGCAACGTGCACCAGTTCCCCATCTTATAAAAAATTCTGTGGAACGTACAAAAATTGTGCCATTCCGACCGAATGCTGATGCAGAATGCCTCTACCCAACTGTAGTGACTTCAGATACTTATGATCTTTACGAAGATCCGAATCAATTTTATGATAGCAATTTGATGTGGTGTCGAGGACACACGCGTATTACTCATGATGGCCGACGTTATGTATGTATGGGTCGTGGCTACACCTGGTACGAATTGCCATCACAAAAGCCCAATACTATGCAATGCATAACTCGGGTTTTTGAGACCCGTAATCCGCACTATTACCACTATGGCCAAAGTTTACTCGATGAAGACCAAGATATTTGCTTATTGTGCAAACAGCCTGCAAAATTCCAGTGTCATAATTGTAATGGGTATTATTGTTCTTCTACCTGCCAAGGCAAGGATTGGCCTCATCACCAACAAATATGCAAACCCATGCCTCAATTGGTCAAAAACATGAATAGCATAAAAATTCGAGAAGAATCACGGATGGTAATATTTATTCGTGTTTTTATTTAATATATGATGTTTTTAATTTTTATGTCAATTTCCATCATTAAAAATTAAACTTATATTATAAATCAAGTTTTAATATAAAATTTAATATTAAAACAAAAAAAAAAACTAAGAAATTAGGAATAAAAACTACAAAAATGTAATGTATATAAAATTAATGTTTTTATTATTTTTTGTTGTAAAATAAATCTTGGTCTTACATTGAAAATTTACATTTTTTTGTATGCTTTTTTAACATTTGAGTTGCTAAGAAATATGCATTTTTAATATTTATTTCTAACGCAAGGTAAATAATTTATGCAACTTTACTTCTTTGCATTTACATTAAATGCAAAACATTAATCTCATTGGAGACTGTTAAAATCAATTCTGATGATTGGTTTTTGAAATATCCCACACATGAATTTCACTAACTTGGTTTGGAGAAAAATACATATAAATTTTTATATCTAATTATTTTTTATACAGTACACTGATTTATAAAAGTGACTGTATCTTATTTAATAAATATCGTTAAATACAAAATAATTAAACTTTTTTTTAAGGATAGAGATTGGTATAAAATTAGATAACTAGAAGAAAGTGACTAAACACTTAGTAAACATAAATATTAAAATTTTGTTTATAGAAAATATTTTGATGTAAACAGTGAATTTGAAAAAAATATTACATTTTGAGATTACCAAGCCAAGCTGTGCAAACAAAACAAAAAGAGATTTGTTAATATAATTTTGATATAAAATATGTTCCGAATTAATAAAACATTCTTGCAGATATATATACGTATTTTTTGTTTCAGTATTGTGAAACATTGATGAATTGTGTAATTATTTGAAAATTACATTGTCAAAAATGTTTTTTTTTGTTTTGTTTGTTTGTTTGTTTGTTTGTTTGTTTTTTTTTTTATCGAAAAACTTTGAAATTGCTGACTTATAGATAAGAAATGATGTACTACTAATTATTGAATTATTAATTATTATACATTAGGTAGTTTTATAATCTTTCAAATACAATGCTATTGTTAATTGTGCAACTAAATTAAAAGTAAAGTATATTATCTTATTAGAAGACATAAAATATAAGTTCAAAAATTTTTTAAACTTAAATTTTAGACACATGTATATCATTTTTAAACACATTAAATATATAAAATAATTAATTAATCTTAAAATGCTTCAATTTTATTATTAAACAAATTATTCAGTATTTAAAAATTAAAATTATTCCAGGTGAAATCTTCATTTATTCCACCAGTTCAAGCTTCGAAAGAAATTACACCAAGACTGCCACATAAGAATCCTCTAGAGAATCAACGTCAACATCGTCCTCGATCTGACAAATCTTTTGTCTTCCCAAAACCACCTGAAGTGTCGGAACAACAAAAACGCTTTGTCAAATCTCAAAAAATGTCTGTTCTAGATACAAAATTAACAGAAAATGTTGATATTAAACCGACACAAGTTTTGAATCATGATTCGCAATATATCAAATCCAGTGAAGATTTTTCATCAAAAAAACCAGTTTTTGATCAATTGAAGACTGAACAAGCAGCTGCATTACACGATGACGAAGACTTCGCATTCCAAAAAGATGATTTTTTTTCCTCATCAGGTACTGAAATTTTAATTATTAGCAACGTTGACGATTCAATTTATTGGGTGCAGAAATCCGAAGATGCTGAAACATTGAATAAAATAATGGAAGACTTGCAGACCAAAGCTCCCCATTTCCCTAAAGCAACTCCTGAGATCGGGCAGATGTATGTTTTGATGTATATGAATTTATGGCATCGTGTGACGGTTGTATCAAAAAACCCTCTGATTGTTCATTACGTTGATTACGGGGAAGACGGTGTTGCAGAAAGTAACGATTTCAGGAGTGTTCAAGAATTTGGTAGTTTGCCGATATATGCCAGAAAAATTAAGTTCGCTTCAGGACCTGGTTGTCAGGAAAAGTTCAATTGCGACGATAAAGTCAAAATTAAGCCAGTACAATTAGATAATAACGATGGAATTTGGATTGTTGTAAGAGACAGATCTGAAGGAAACCATAAGACACAAAAGGAAGAAGTTCCATTAAACAATGGAACTCTGTGTAAACAAATTAATAATCATGAATTATCAGATGATATACAGTCGGTTGTGACATTACTGAATATCAATGAAATAGGAACTCTAGAGATTCACACACCAATGCGCAATGGCATTTATAGCGTTTCGTTGATTCCTGAATTGTTATCAGAGGAAAGTTTGGAAATTTATCAAAATTTACCTCAGATATGCGAGAGTAGCTTTACAGAAATTGGTACCTATAAGTAAGTATATATTGAATGTATTTTTATATCAACAAGAGTTTTTTAGGCGAGATTATAACTTTTACATGGAAAATGAATTTGATGTTCTCGGAGTCGATTTACAGTTATTAAATTGAAGTATAACACTATCAAAATATTTGAAAAAATCTTGAGTTAAAATTCATATATTATTTTAGATTAACTTAAGTTTAGTATTTTTGATATATTGAAATTTAAAAACTCATTGTTAATAAATATAAATAATTTAATTATGAATATACATAATTTTAATTTAATTATTAGACCAGAAATGGGGGAATATGTTGTTGGAAAAAGAGGAGATCGCGACTGGATTCGTGGAAAAGTAATTAGCCAAGGTCCACCTGTTAAAATTATTACCTGTGATGAAGGCCGTGTTGCACTTGGTAAAGCTGTAATACCGCTTCCTCCACAATTTTTTCATATTCCAATGTTTGCAGCATCATGTGAACTTATCAGTCCTAATGTTTCTCTCCAGGTAAATTAAATGTGAAATATAAAAATTAATATTAATTCATTCAATATATATTACAATAAAATATTTAATTTACTAAATATTTTTTATATCCTGTTTCTATTATTAAGTAATTTTCAAAAGATAACGCGATAATTATGTTTTTTACATTTGTAATATTTAAATTAAATGTAAAATTTAAAATTACTTAATATATAATATTATTAATAATTAATGAACAAAGCATGCTGAATTTTATTTCTAAACATCTTTATTATTTTATTGCATCATTGTTTTGTATAATGTTTTATTTTATAAAAACAAAATATCACGTTGCTTTTCATTGTTTTTGTTTATATTGTTTGTTTTGCTTGATTCTTCATTTTTAATAATGTTTAAAGAATTATTTAAAATAAGAAAAAAAAATAAATAAAAAAAAATACTGAATTCCATCTTAAAGATACATTATTTTAAACAATTTCAGTAAATTTCAGTAAAAGTGTTAATTTAACTTATTTTGTTATTCAAAAAATTATTTTTAAAATATTTTGTTATTAAATTATATTTTATAATATTTAATTGAAAAAGATGTAATTATTAAAAAATAAATGTTATTTGTAAAATTATAATTTAAATTACTATGAATGACCTGAATTACTGTATTTCATCTATATATAATCATAATTTTATAAATTACAGATGAATTTGATATGTTATTATACTCTGTTTTGAAATGTATTTAATAAGCACCAATATTTTCATATTAAATATAGCATTTGAAAAAAACATGAAAAATGTTATTTTATAAATTATATCTAAATATATATAGATGAAAAATGAAATTTAAAATATTATTTTAAATTATAATTTGTATTCTCTCTGAATCTAATTTATTTAATTACAGCCAGGTAGTCAGTATGAATACACAGTAAAATCGGTCAACACTGTAGACGAAAAGCCGGTTGTAAAAATTCAAGCATTTGATGGTAATGGTGATGTGTACGAAGCTAACGTTAAACCATGGATTCCAGTGCCAGAACAAAAAGGCGTACCATTTGCTAAGATCAAATCTGGTTCGCAGGTTGGATATAATTAATTTTTTTTAATGTACAATTTTTTATTAATGAACAGAAAATGTATACACAATCTTCGTACATGATTACAATTTATGATAAAACTTTTGTAGTTTTTGAAAGAATTTGATTTTTATTATAAAATTATGATTATTATCTGGAAAAAAATGTATAAATACATAGGTTTTAAGATTTATGAGATTAATTTGTAAGGAAAGTACTGAACATTGAAATATATTTGTTTAAACTTATAAACATTTATTTTGTACGTGACAGTGTTTTTATTAATTGTCTGATTTGCTCAGTGTTAATGTCTGGACTGTTTTTTACTGTTGGACGTT
>JABFOX010003721.1:0-10081 GCA_022817665.1 Axea sp. ZL-2020
CCAACTCACCCGGTGCGCCCACGTGAGAACAGGCGCGTCATCAAAGTGGGCCCGACGAAGGAACCGATTTCGTTTTGGAATAGATACACGAAATCGATACTCGACTTAAAAATCAATAATATGAATATTAAGGATCGTAAAATCTTGTTTCACGTCACGAATTGCGTCCTCTTGGAGGAAGTGGATTGCTTTCTCAAACATTCAAGAAGCGATCTTCGTGCATTCAGTTTGAAAGTGTACGGTTCGCTGCTCCTCTATGGCGGGAATTCAAATGTCTTTCTTTTTAAAATCGATTGATTACATAATAGTTTTCGCAGGTTGTATTTTTAATTACTTATATTTCTTACTATAATTTTACTAATGTTTGTTTTACTTGTACAAAATGATTCTTGATTAAGATGATAAAGTTTAAATTAAATTACCCGAAACTGGGCATTTGAATTGGAAAATAATTCTGACTAAACTAATATGGAACGTGATGTTTCATAATGAAAAATTTAAATGAAGTGTATGTGATTAAACATCATTAAAAAGGTGTAAAACCACTGCGCAATCGAGAAAGACAAAAAGTATCAGTGCAAATGAAAGAGAAAAAGAAAGAAGAAACGTAAAAAGCATGGTGCAATAATTTTATTGATTATTTTTGACACAGAAATTAATTTATTTTATTGAATTTTAATAGTCGATGTGTAAATTATTCATTGATTATTCATAAACAACGGAACAGCGATGACAAACGGAAAAAAATCCGTCTTGATATTTCATTTCTGTAATGTTTCTCGTGTTTACGTTGTTCCTTCGGAACATCGTGTCTTCCCGTTGTCGTCTAACTTAATGAATATTTTTCGGGCTCCTCTGAACTGAAAATTCGCTCGACGTTTTTCGCAAAAGGGGTCCTTACGTACTTTTTCGGCTGAAAAATACAGCAGTTTGAACTCAGAAAGTCGAGCTTCGTCGTCAAAATTTGCCCTGTTTTATTTTGTTTCGAGTTTACCGACCGCAAAAATAAAAATACGGAAAAAGCATACCTTACAAACAAGCAAACAAACAAAACAAAAGAACAATGTATAAAGGAGTAATTAATTTCCGCGACGAAGTTTCGTTGACGTTTTAATAAAAAGACGGTTAATTATGAAAATGATATCGGAATCATCCGGAGAATGTTGGGTTTTGTAATTTACTGCGCCGAATCTTAATTAAAATATAATGTCAAAGTAACCACGACGTTCGAGCAAAACCACCTTCTGTAAATTTCGGCCTGTCCCAATGTCATTTCGTGGCTGGCGAAATCCCGTTTAATGATCGGTTTTTTCTAAATCCAAAGTCACTGCGGCATAGCATTATCGAAGAAGTCGTTACGTCGACTCAGCACGTATGCTCGAAATAGTGGGAGAAATTTCATCGAAAGATAAATGTGAAAACCTTTTTCCATCCTACTTTTGTGCGTTGCATTTTTGTGAAAAATGAAGTGTAATTTTGAGACATACATTACAGCACCTGCTGATCATAATTCGGTATTTTGATGATCATAAGTTCAACTATCGTTTGCAATTAGCGCTGATGTATAAAGCTCGGGCATTAACTTTTGAACATTACTTTTGTTGTAGCATTTCTTATGATTATCATTTTGTTGTTTCTATTAGTTCTTTGCTTTGCGGCTAATATTTTACAAGGGTTATTAGTCAAAAAAAAAAAAAAAAAGTAGAGTTATGTGTTACGCGATTACCTACAAATTATAGCTATTCCAAATATCATGTGCAACAGATATGTACGTAAAATTAGCAGAAAATATTTGCAATACAATATGGAAATTAGTTCAAAACGTTTTTCTTTGTGTAGTAAAAGATATTTCATTTTGTGCATCTGTATGAAAAGGAAATAGAAACACAAATGTTACATGGGCTTTCAATTTTGCGTTGAAATTTAATAAAATATTTGCTGTATACTTGTGTCTATTGCCATTGACAAAAGGTTGGTTATCGAATATTTTTTTTGGTAATACTGGTAAAAAAGTTCATTGACGTATTAGTGCAAATGTTTGTATGTATATTGTAATTGAAACAGTAACATAATAAAAAGGAAATTATATTAAATCCACGTAAACAACTTAAATGAACAACATCAGATATTAAAACAATCAAGATACATCAATCAATGGATTATCAATTTCAAAAACATAAAATATAAAAATTTCATAAGTAAAATAAAAATTATATATATTTTTTTATTTTAATGTATATATATATATATTTTTTTTTTTTGCTTTAATATATCATTTTTAAAATGTTATGAGACTTTTTTAAACTTTTTAATTTTTTTTTAAACTTTTTAAACTTTTTTTAAATTTTACAGAAATGATAATACTGAGAAACTGTTATTTAAATTTTCTAAATTAATATGTTTATTACTATCATCATGCTTAATTTTTAAGGGGCATTTATGGCGAATAATATTAATTTTCTAAATTGTTCCAAAAAGCCCGGTTTCTTTTCTTTAATATTTATTAAAGCGTATTATGTTAATATTTTTGTAAAAACACATTCCAATAAAGCAGTGCATAATGTTCAACTCAAGTACTTCTGCTTTGTTGGCTTTTTATTAAAATTTTTTTAAACAATGTTACAATAAAAGTCTTCAGTTTAAACATCATTTTAGTACTGTGAGATTAGTTTTAAAAATGGTTGCTTCCTAATGCGTGACTGATAAAATAAAATCCAATAAATCGAACTTTTATTAACAATTGAATTGCATAAACATACGTTTCATTTTTTTTTCAAACAACATATAACTATTCTTTTAGAACAGAAAATAATTTCCATTTATTAAAAATTATTGTTTTTGTTCTGTTTTGTTACGTTTTTTTTTTTTCGAATATTTGTTATGACATTTGTTGCTTGAACTCATTGTAAAACATAATTCGGTTTTCAAAGCAATTTATTTTGTACTAACAAAAAAGTTACGTATCTGTAATATGTTTATTTTTCAGTTTTATCTCGTTTACTCTTGTATTCTTCTTTCTTTTAAGATATTTTTGTCTGTTAATGTTATAGATTACCGTTATTGTGTCTGTATTTTTTCTAAATCTTTGTTCAACTGTGAAGTGTAATTTAACAATTTTAAAGAAATGCTTCATATTTTCTTAAATTTAATTTTAATGTCATAATTACGAAAAAATTACTTTAATATTTCACATATACGTGTTGTAATTTGTTTAATATATTTTCATAACAATTTTATAACAAACAATAATCTAATAAATAGTTAAAATGCACTGTTGTTGGTAAAAGGTTGTATTTTGAAAATTATTTCTTAGAAGTCGTAATTTACAAATCAGCTTTTAATTATCGTAATTTATACTTTATTATTTATTATTCTTATTATTATTATTGTTGTTGTTGATGTTGTTATTAGTACTACTACCGCTACTACTATTATATTATTCAACGCATGTATTGACTGTTCACTACTTATTGAATTCTTGTATGTCCTTACACGTTTGTTCAGGAATAAAACGACTTCATTAAATATAGATATTCCAAAAAATTCCAGTCATTAAAAATATATACCCATGGGTTTAATGAGTCAATTTCCTATAGATATCCTTATACGTAAATTAAATTATAACGTTGTATCTGATTCATCTCAATTTCAAATACATAAATTGAGTAAACCATCAGGTTCACTTCATCTAATTTGGCACACAGTTTGTGCATAACTGATTTACTCTTCGCTTTTCTAGTTTTATTTCCACTTTTTATTAAGAAAGATATTGCTTTGCAAAGAAAAATACTGAACAAATTTCTGAATTAATCGTACAGTCGAAATAAATATTTTTTGGAATACTTTTCGAATGTAAGGAAAAGGTTGGATTATTCGCGATCATCATCGCCAAAAATGAATTGCAAATGAAAAAAAAATTGCCATTAAAAAAATATAAATCACATCTATTTATTTAGAAAACTCTTAATTAAGTTTTTGAGTTTAAGTAATCTGATTCAATTTTACAAAATGTATTTTTAGAAAGAAAATAAAATGTAATTCGAATCGTGACTGAAATACTTAAATTTTATGTTTCCTCATCGGATTTCAATACATTTTTCACATTGTTTTCTTAATCATTTTCAATTATGTTTTAGCGCCATAAAAAATGTATAACAGTACATTTATACATATTATTTATTTGTGTATTATATTATATATTGATAATAAGTTGAAACTTATTATTTCTTCTATTATTTCTTATCTTTTTAACGTAAACAATAATAATAACAAAATGTTATTATATTTCATTTTTCCCGCGAAAAACAAACTGTCTAAGGGAGATTTTTACGTGTACGTATATACACACACACACACACACACACATTTTATCTATAATAAGTAACATACTTACTATAAAAAGTAATGTTATAGGCTAGATTTAAATGTAACATTTTTGACAATTTATTTTTACTATTTATTTGAAAAATATCACGAATTATTATTGACTGATACTTATGACACACCAGACAAATTCTTACAAGCATCAAATTTATCAAAGATATAAAATAAGGAATTGAAATATTCCCGAAAATCGTTCTTCTGCTTTCACATTTGACTTCGCGTTTCGGGACACCTGGTGTCTCCACTTAAACTAGATTTATGTGGTTCCCAAACTTCTCCACTATTTAAAATACACAGTAAGGGCGGTTCGCCGACCACTTAAATTTAATTCCCAAGTACCCAGCTCTTCAAACATGATTTATATTGCGTGAATCAATTTTCACTACAGAAACACGTGTCTTTATGTGCAATATCTTAATATCGCATATCCAACACTTTTGATATTTCAAAAATAAACACGATTTATGAACAGTGCCATTGAGTTCAATATACTTTGGAACATCTGCAGGCGACGAGTTTTTGCCCATCGGTGGTCATCGTGACGGCTGGAAAACGCGTCGATTTTAATGATCCTCGACGATGACACTACGCCTTTTTGTCGGAGATTGATCATCGCGTTTCAAAGCTGCGATTCGACGCTGGGGAAATGAACGATAAGGGTCAGGGTTTTAATTAAATTAATTTCGGTATTTTTCCAACATGACTCTCTTCCTATTTGATTTTCCCGCCGAACTAATGACTTCGTCCAAATTGAATTTATGATTGTTAAAATACCCTTTTTGTAAATTAAAAGTTAAAACAATATTTTTAAATAATTTGATAAAATCATGAATTTAATCTTATTCGTAATCGATATGGATAAATGAAATTTTCTCTTCCACTCACATCTCAGACTTCACATCCTAGGAAACATCGAGAAGAATATTCGTAACCTTTATCTAACTCTAGTTAACCGATGATAAAAAATATTAAAAAAATGTTTTGCTGTTATCTTTTTTTGTTGCAGACGATGAAAAAGTACTAAAATCTATACTTAAAATAAAATGAAGATATTAAACCCTCATCAGTAGGCTGTAAATGTTTTACGAGTTCTTTGTATTAAAACACTGCAAAAAATACTATTTTTGCAATAAAAAATGTTCATGGTACGTGCGAAACGATTCAACTAAAATGTACTGAACTTTGTAATATCTAATTTTAAACTATCAGGAAGTAATTGAAAAACGATTAACATAGATGGAATCTATGTTCACCCGTTTGGAGATAAAAGGTCAAGACTTGTAAGCTCTTGATGGCTGTAACTAAAATATTGCGGTCGCTTCATTACCACAAATCGAATATTATAAACAAATAGTATTGGCCCACGAATGCGCTTGAATAATCACGATTTAATCTTGCCTTTTAACTAAAAACTATGAATTATCGTTATAATGATTCAATCATTATTCAAGAATTACAATTATTTGATCATACAGAAATCTTCCTCGTTCAATAATTTTGCTTGTTGTAATAATTTAAACTTCACACACGCACACACACACTCTTAACTTTTCAACATAAAATTCTATATCTTTGTTACACATTGATTGTTTCTTATTTGTCACATAACTCTACATGCAGAATGCGAATTATTCAAATAATTCGGATATCCATAATGATTGCGTACATTATGATTATTACTAAACAGATTACAATTCCATGAGAAGTAGTGAGATAATGTTTCTTTGATTGTTTATTAATGACTTGTAAATAATATTGTTATCGCAATAATAAATATGTATATCAGATGTAATATTTTGCATTTCAAATAGATATTATCAAACACAGAAGTTTAGTATGTCAATACTAATATTGTAGACAAAGGACAAACATAAAAATGCATCACGCCAAGAATGAAATTTAATAGAATAATTGGTGGCATTTCCATGTTAATTTCAATGTTAACATGAATGTAAAAGTGGAGTTAACGTAATGAACACGGAAAATATAAAAATCTAAATATTCAATGTTGTTCCAGTAAATTGTCAAATCTTGTCACTGTTACGATCGATTTTACGTTTAATCCAAGACTAACTGCGAATTGCGAAAGTTAGTTCTGCTATTAAATCTGATAAGTTTTCTGAGAAAATGGTCAATAAAGTGAAAGAATGAATTTCAATCAATGGTGGTATCTTAACAAATGCGTGCCATTAATAATTTATAAATTCTTATTACGCGTATCATACTTCAAGTATACAACTATCTATAATACTGTGTATGTTGTATTATTAATTATCAATATTCAGACACTGAATACATTTAAAATAATATTTCAAGATTGTCATCATTTGATCGTCTGGAATAAGTTTTTTTTCAACTGGTAATTATAAAAACGATGCATCTGTAATATTCGGAAATGTTCAATAATTACTTATAAATGATGTCTGGATTAAAAAATAATTGTACTCTATAAAACTTCTTTGATGGTAATGTGTTAACATTGTTTAGTGTAACATTTGAAAAGGTCATAGTGCAATTTTTACACCTTGCATGCCGAAAGAAATTAGATCAAATACTGTACAACGCAACTAAGATATATGATTTTCGTGATATTTATCATTTGTTATCAGAATAAAATAAATGTAAAAATAAGTTATAGAGATGTAAAATCCAATACCACGAATATTAAAATGCTATGTTTTAATTCTTTAACACGTATTTATCATATTTATAGTTATCATGAATTGTTAAATACACTACTGTAAACATTATAAAAATATAACGCGCGACTGTTGTAAAATAAAGATTTATGTAAGAAGTGACTAAATACAATACAATTTAAAACCGTTTTACGCCTGAGTTTTGGTTCAAAACGATGCACATAACTGAGTTTCAGGATTGCACAATTATATTAAAGTTACGATCCCTCGCGGTTGATTTTTTCTAACGCTAACACTTCTTGAAGCTGCCGGTCAGAGACAGCAGAAAGTGTTAAATTTAACACCTCATTTGTTATAGTGTATTAAATTTTATCACTTTCATTTGATTACTGAAACACCATATAACTAGCAGCAGTACCGCTGCAGTAGAAGTATGAGAGTGTGATGCGATATCGTTGCAATACCGCTGCGATACGACTGCGAAACAGGTGATCGAACAAGAATGAGTTAATTTATAATTTAAGAATTGTAAGGTAGCGTAACTGATATTTCACTTATTAATTACAATTGTTATTTACATATCACCACATAAGATCATAACTAAATTTTACACCACTTCGCGATCTTCCCATGCAAGACTCTAACATAAATCTTACCGATAAGCATTTAAATTAAAGACTTTATCAATTCCGACGCATCAGTTTATTTCCAAGTTCAATGATTTTAATAATTTGCCTGCCGTTATTTACCAATTATCTCTGCTCGATGGTTACATCGCAGTAATTACGGTTTATTTAAAAAACGATGAAATATCGTTAAACAAGCAAAACTGCGAGTGACACAAAGTATCCTTTTATTCAAATGAAAACGTTTTTAAACTCATTATACGAAGTAAAGATTCTAAGTTCTTAAATATTCAAAACTCCACGGCCAAGTCGTAGCAATTTATCAAGGGCGAAATCAGAAAAGTTTCGCGCACTTCCAATTGACGTGAAATTGCCCGTATGTTTCGCAATAGTAAAATTGCATTAACGTTGAGAATTCCCCGTTTAATTAAATGCAAGCCCATGCATACATAATTCCCGTTTCGGAATCTTTCATTTGCCAGATGTACTTGGTCCAGTTGTCATTCATTTAAGTGCAATAACGATGAAAATGTTGTCGTTAATATTAATATTTATAACACCGCTTTGACGATAATTGCAAGCGCTGAGTGCGTTCCTGTATTGCAATTATTTTAATTACACGGGATCGTCCCGTTTCAAACGTCCGTTTGCTTTCGCTAAGCCGAAATAAATATGACGCTTGCCCTACGAACACTTTTCCGCTTTTTCCAAATTAATTTTCTTTGCACGTGCATTATCACCCTCGCACTTCATCTTGTTAGTATTTTACGCGCAAAAAACGAACCCGAGCTACTTTCTCCAGACTCGACAGATCATTAAATATAAATAAATTCAGAATATTTTCATTTCGTTATCACAAGCGTTGTTACTTTTCCAAAAGTTGTCTCTCGTTATTCCTAATGGTTATTTCCCCCATTAATTTATTTTTTCGTTTCCTTGTTTCACTTCGAATGATTGTAATTTAATTGGAAATAGTATTTCATCGAAGGTGGTTTGATTTCGGGGCAACAAAATCCCGTGCAAAATTATTGCCGCACGGAAGACGGCTGATTGAAAATGTTTTATTGATGAAACATCAATTAACTTTATGGACGTTATTTACAGCTTAATAGTGAAAACTATTTTGGTTTACAGTGAAATGTAACATGAAAGTATTTAATTACTTTACGCTTTTCTGTTAATGCGATAATTTTGACGTTTTACTTTTTCTAGAAAAGATTTAACTCGCTGTCAAATATATTTGCTTAATATAAGGTAAAAATTTTGTACAAATGTATACGTATCTGCATTGATGTATGAAGATATTAATTACTTGAAATCATATATTATGCAATTATTTATTACACCAAAATACAAATTTGTCGAAACAAAAAGTACTTTAACTCTGCAATATTGACCATAATACATTCACTGCAGGATTATCAGGTAATAATTTTCTATCAATGATTATGTCACATATATCTTATATGACGGTCATATATTAATGCCATTGTTCAGTTCAATAGTATCATTTCAACAGTTGTGATTTACTAACAGATTAATTAACAATAATTCTTGCGTGGATATATCAATCATTTCATTGAGCACGATACGTGATTTTCTAAACGATCTTGAATTTAAATTTTCGCCATTGAGCAAATCGCGCTGTGATCACGATTTCTGCATTACTAATCGTTTATATTCGTTAGATTTTAATTTCAATGAAGCAGTTCATATCGCCATGTATGTTCACTTAATCATTATTCAGATAAGTGCCGCATCTCAATATTGATTATTTCTCACACCAGTTTTCAGGCGCCTCTGAAATTACGCAAAAGTCATATATCGACATTGCAAATTTGTGTATATCGTTATTATATTACAATTAATATTTTATATCGCACAAATTTCACATTTGCTCGCACAATTACACTATTCTATAATCATCGTACATAATTTACAATTATGGTTAAACGCTCTTCATCGATCATGCCATGATAACAATTTCGAAAGAGTTTCCCTGGGTAAATAACGTCATTACCATTTCTGAATAATCCGGAGAATTATAAAGGAATAAATGCAGGAGCTCCTTCGTAATAAACTATCAAATTAAAATCGTAAAACGTATCCCCCGACTAATATTCTCAAAATTATCATTTAACATTGCAACTACATAATAAAGCCGACCAATGAAATTAATTATAATATTATAACTGGCACACAAATTATGCGTTCCTGCGAAATGAATATTCAAATCGTGCTTTTATTCAATTCGTAATACGCTCCGCGACAAAATCCATCGCAAGAACAACGCGTCAACTTTCCCGTACACAGCAAATTAATCCTTCATTTCCACCTCTGTTTATTATTAATCTTAAATTAAATACGCGGCGTGGTGAATTTGCGAGCGGCATTTTTTCCCAGCTCCGAATTCAGCGTTCTCCGATGCACGGT
>JABFOX010003722.1:0-10079 GCA_022817665.1 Axea sp. ZL-2020
GCGAAGAACCTACTGCACCAGTCACCGCCGTCCGTTTGTCTGAGAGCGGCGACCTCCGCCGTAGTCCTGCTTTTTGCCACATTTCTTAGTCAGTGCTGCACCATATACACGCCTCAAAACTCTGTTTTGAGTAAAACATAAGTCTGACGTATTTAATAACTGGTTTAGTAATATTATCCAGCACATGAACCCAAGAGGGTATCAACGTAGTTTTCTGCTTTCTCGTCAGTAAGGTCAAAATTGTCACGTTTATGACAAAATTGAGCCTGTCTTCATCCAGCCAGGACTGCACATGCCGCGTCACCTGGTTCAGTCTTCGCTAAAACTCTTCTACACCTGTATGATAGTAGCTATATCATAAGCATAGTCTACAAGGATCAATTCGTTTTCTTTGACAGAATTTCCATTGAAAATGAATGTTAAAGAACCAAAACATGAGTCACCTAAAATTGTTAACGTATTTATACATAAATATTTTGGAAAAATTTTAAAAAATATGTGACAAGGTCTGTAAAATTAACTGGAATAATCTGAAAAGTTTTGAAAAAATGTTTGGAAAGATCCAAAAATTTCCAATTTGAGCAGTTTTTCGAAACTTTTTAAAATGTAAACTTTTTCTCTTAATGCAAATTTTAAAAGATATACTCATTTTAGAATTTGAATTAATAACCCCACAGATATTAGTTTTGAACATTTCCATTCATCTAAACTATATTGGTAAATACAAAGATAAGCAGAACTCTCTTTTATATGATGTACAACTTATTTTCATTGAGAAAGCAGAAAAGAGGTAAAGTCTCGATATTACTAACAAATACTAAAAAGTCTGAACAGGACTTAAAAGTTATGACAAAACTAGACAGATAATACATAGTGTTAAATAAAGTACGAAACCAATTTAAAAATTTCCAGAATTATTTTCTTATTTGTATTTTAAAGTTGTAGAAAAAATTGCCTCTCTTTAGTTTTATATTTTCATATCATTATTTGTTATAATAAATTATTTTATATACATGCACTTTACTGTGCATATATTTACTGCTTTATTACTTACTGTGCATACATCAAAGAAATGTTTGTTACCGTACATTTTAGAAATATAATGCATAAATCATAACTCAGTTTATTTTTTAAATATGACAAATTCTTAAATTAAACTAAATTAATAAAAATTGATTCAACAATTGAAATCACGATAAGTAATAAAATGAATTTTTCTCATCAACCTAAAGAAATGAATTCTTCCATTAGACCATAACTCCTAATTAATAGCAACAAATTTGGTAGATAAAATTTAATTATATAAAAATCTGCATAGAATTTCAATAAAATCATAAACAAGCCGATATCTGGGCGGTGCGGTTTAGCAAGATAAATAGAGTTTTGTATTTAGTGTGACGATATACATATGTATATAACGCGCGAGTTGACAGAAACGCGAGTAAAGCGTTCCACGAGTGGGTCATATACGCGCGTGAGATATAACGAATAGAAAATGCAACGAAGGCACAGCTTTTAAAATATCGATCGGCTCGCACGGCGCCAATTTGCTTGCATGTAGGCATCGTGTACCACTGGAAATGATCTATGTCGAGAGGGGAATTAATCTCGCGCGATAATTCAACGCTGCATTTCGGAGAACCGCCACGACAATCCCAAAGTTAATCGATGGACCCACGCGGTGAATTGATTTGCCTGTGGATGACAGTTCACCGCTCCCGTTCCCGAGACGGTCTCCAGACAACGGACCTAACACTCGCCCATTGGTCTCTGTACCTCCCCTTACGAATTTCATTTATTTATTTATTTCACGTCCATTTTTCTCCCTCCCCAAAGTCTCGTGATTTTTGTTCTATCTCTATTATACCTTTTTTCGTGCTCTTAAGCTCTCTCTGATTTGATTATTTGCCAATTCGCAAAATCAGTCAAGTCTGTCCTTGAAATCGTAATTTCTGTAAGAAGATTTCGGCTTTTAAAAGCTGAGAAAACAACCCGGTCCACTTGTATGGTTAGTTTTAAATTTATTTTACATAAACTTAAATGTATTATTTTTAGAATTTTCATTGTATTTTTATGTTTTTTTTTTATTTTTTTTTTTTTTTTTTTATTTTTTTTTTCTTTTTTTTTCTTTCTTTTTTTTTTTTTTTTTTTTTTTTTTTTTTTTTTTTTTAATTGCTTCGTTTTTGGAAAACAGGAAAATAGTTTATATACGCGTAAATGGATTCTTACATTTCATTAGCGAAGGCATTTTTCAAATAGAACTGTATGATTATGTCAAGTTGTTTTAGGTCAATTTAAATTCAGGATATTATTATAACTACATGTTCAATGAATATCGATACAGAATTTGTAAGATACGCCACGAACTGACTAAACTGGCTAATACGTAATTTGAGTTAATGCATCGCCAACGAGTCGTGTCGTTTATGTCCGTGTTTGATGGTAAATTCTGTTCACTTTAGTCAAGTATTGTGCAATCGTTAACATTAAGTGAGTTGCTTGTTTTATTACGAAAGTACCTGCAAATTTAATTATTATTAATTATTTTGTACATTAATTATACAAAGTGAAGTATTTACTTTGTATCAAATATTAAAAATAAATGGTACTTAACAAAAATAATGAAAAACTTGCAATAAATACTTAAGACGTTTTAGCGTAATTTCAGATATTTAACATAAAATCTGACCTATGTATTTTAATAGGCATCTGCATATTAGAAATAGTATATTGTTTCATCATTTACTAATTAAAAAGTGCTATCACATTTAATTTAATTGTATTGATATTTAATATTAAATATTATAAATTAAACATTTTTATGAAGTTTTCATTTCTAATGAAAATTTAATACACAAGCATAATGTTTATTTGTAAAAGATATGTTTAGATTAAAATAACATTTCTGTCTTTTAAACTTCTAACATTTTTCTTTTCTGTCTCTCTCTCTCTCTCTTTTGGTAGAATCTACGCCACGATTGAATAGGTTTCACTTGTTTTAGTTTATATATTTTTGTTTTATCACAAGATGTAAAAAAGCTGACAACATTAACCTAGATTTTCATGATAGATCATGCGTACGAAACACCAAGACTTGAAAATTATTCAATGCCATGTTGTACATATTCGTTAAATAGAATATACCATTAGAATAAGTATACAAATAGTAAAGTAGAAAGATGTGTATTGCATTTGAAAAGATCCAAATAAAGTTGGAAGCTTAAATTCAACTTTTCAAAATAATATACCATCTGCTTACAAGAACTTAATATACACTTTTAGATACGTATTTTCAGATACATTCATCTTTATTTTATTATAAAAAATACAATGAAATGCACTTTTAGATCTGTATTTTCAAATACATCCATCTTTATTTTATTATAAAAAATATTATGAAAACTGTAATACATATAGGTATCGATAACTCTCATATGAACATAAATGTTATGCAATGATTGACAGGTTCAAAAATATGTGTATCATATATGAGTTTTTTATAAAGAAATGTCAATTTGATTTTTAACAGTCGTGTAATATTTGCTAAATTTTGTTAAATTTTAGTCACATTTTCTTAATCAGTTTTTATTTGTGTTAGTTTATTATTTAAAATCAATAATTACATATATAAATGTTAACACTTGATCTGAAACTGCTGAATTGATCTAATAATCATATATTGAGATCTTAGACAGTTTAGAGTTTACAGTACTAATTACTAATAATGTCGAATAAAAATAAATTAAGGAAAGATTTATTTTCAGAAATAAACCACGCATTCTTAAAATATCGAAAAAAGCTGATATTTTACTAAATTGTGCCAATATTTACTAATTCTACTGATGGAACAACAAATAAAAAACTTACAATAAATGTTTCAATCATCGAATCAGTGTACATGAATTCAAATATAATAAAAAATCAGTGCAGATGACATTGTATTTTTTATACAGAACATAAAGAAATTATTATATTAAAACTGTTACATAACAAACTCTATCATCTTATGTTACATAACAAACTTGTCATCATATGTGTATGATTTTCATTTTAACTGAAAAAATTCTCTTCTCATCCACTATGAATCATTAGGTATTGTACTTTCCGTATCTAACTAAATATAATGATGATGAATTATATTTAACAGTTCATAATTTTTAGAATGTATTTTTATGTCAAATCCTGTTGTTTTCCAACTAAAAAAACCAATTGTAACTTTTGTATGGTTCTTTATCTTCACGTTATTTTTTTTATTACACATCATTGCGGTCAAGTTTATTATAATTTGAAATCTCAGTAGTTAAAATAACTGCGAATAAAATATAAACCTTAACAATATTTTTACATATAAAATGTTTGTAAAAGAATGTCTTATCATTACAAACAGCATTAAAATTTCAAAACATTTCATCATTGCAAAAATTTAGTGATAATTTTAAAACAGAAAAATAGTTCATGTGTTTTTTAATCATAATTAATGTAACTAATAATATATTATTATATAATAAAAAATATACATATAACTAATTTCAATTTTTTTACAATTTGGAGACCAATAATAGTCAGCAATAATTAACCGATCTTGGTCCTATGCAAAGCAATACTTTTTGTCAATATCGATATTAACATCATTGTTAAGTAAATTTCATTTTTAACGCCTATTTGATGTCATTACGATATCTAGAACCAAATTCAGACAAAATGTTGATTTGAAAACTTATACATTCCAATTTTGAATGACTAATACAGGTTTGATTTTGATATAACGTTATAAATAACCAAAAATATTATTATTTATATTACGGTATGTTGGTATAATAAATACTCACGTATTACTGAATGAAATTCTAAAAACAAAATCATTAGACTAACAGAATACCAATGTTTACAATAAGCATTAACAAGCAACATTGGTTCATTGGTGATACTGTATTCTTATCAACTTCTATTATTTTATTATTCAAAAAATTTCTGAATAATGTCGGATTAATTTCGTACTTGAAATGTCATCTACTATAATCTGAAAACGCCAATTCAATTTCAATATGTCGTCAGTCAACTTCGCATAACTTCTTTTGTAAAAAGTTCAATAGTTCGTTAATTTTTCTTAACGCAGTGTCAACATTAAATTGACATTATTCGTTAACGTTTGAAAATAAAATTGGTATGGCATTGAATAGATGTTGTTTACTGACATTCAAATTTGATAAAATGATAAATTGATTGATGATGCGCTATCAATGTCTAACAGGTTTTCATCGTTAATATTTCGTACATCAATGTAACGTACAATATTATTATTACATATATATTTTTTAAAAAATATGTCTAAATATCAAAAACTTTTTTTTACACTACGAACTGACACTTAAACATTGAAAGACAACGTATACTTGAAATTGTAGGAGACAATAATTTTACAAATATTTGGATATTTCTTAAAATAACTATAATAAACTACTAAAAATACAACATTTTTTAATTTCTTATAACTTTGCTGAATTTAAATTAAACATATGTCAAATATTATTATAAATTTAAAGATATAAGAAATAACATAGTAAAATTCTAAAAGTTGACAAAATATTCTTTATTTAGATGCATTTTTGAAAATGTTCGTTGTGTAAAATGTTTTCTGTTAATAACTAAATTTAGTAATTTAAATTTTCACATTGTAAAATAAATTTCTGTTAATAATTGACAATGTAAATATATGCTAGATGATATGTAAAGCTTGAAATCAATGGCGGTCTTCGGGATTTTTAACCCCAAGATATTGATATTAAAATGTTTATTCAAGTACTAATTATATTTCTACAACCTAATAATGTAGAATGAAATTGTAGACTATAGTAAGAACCTTGTGAGGTCTGCATCAGCAAATACTCCATTCTGTCTCATTGAATTAATTAATTCTATTGAAGGTTTGTTGTTTATACAATATCAAGTTTAATTTCGACATGATAGTTTTAGACTCTTTTTTTACATAATTTTCATTTACTAGAATAAATGAATTATTTATTTGTTTTAGATATATACATTTTAAGGGATTATTCATTTAATCAACACACAAAAAAAAGGGAAAAATTAAAATTAATGAAGATCTAAGACACACGAAGATTCTGAAGATTCTGAAAACTCTTATTGGAATTATACAAGTCAAGGTGACCAGTATCCTTGATGATAAACCATGAACGTTCGGGTAAGTATTTGCACGTATTAGATATTCATCCTCTGATTAACGAGAAGATTCTAACTTTTGACCAAGTCTAACGGAATGCCGGGTTTTCTTGAGTAATACGATTTGTGTAATAACTTTAACTTTTTTAAATCAATTAATCTTTTTACATATAATTGTTATTACCACATGCACTTGTTATTAAAATATTACGTAAACATCGTATATCATATTCTGCAATAATATTTTATGAACCACTGACAATTTTGTATTAAAAAAAATAATTTACCTAAACTCAAGGATGTGTATTGTTTTTATTCCTTGAAAGATTTATTTAAAGAATAATAGAAAAAACATTGAAAATATTTCGTTTACTTCTGTAAGAATACAAATCTCTTAAAAACCTGTCAATTTTATAAAAATGGATACATTTATAATTTTGGATGAACTTCTTCTTAGAAATTAATATATATATATAATATAATAATTTATATTTTGTGTAATTATTGTTTAATACATATAATGTTCAATTTATTAATATTTATAAAAAAAATTAGTTCTTGGACATTTTTAAAATTTTGTAATTTTAGGAATAATAAAAAAACAGTTAAAAATCTTTGATAATGTATTAGTAATTATGAAACTCTCTGTTGAAACAGTTAACAAATCTGAGAATATTTAAAGTCATTGTTTATTAAAAAAAAACAATAATAATAATAATAATAATAATAATAATAATCTCGTTTCATATTTGGTTATTTATTCATTACAAATTAAAAATTATTCTCACGAAACTACACTGATATTGCGCAATTAGTCGTCAGAATGTGTTAATAAATGAAATAGCTGAGAAAAATAACTTTCTAAAGATATTTTGAAAAATTCTCAGGTTTTGTCGAACTTGTGACATTGTTGAAACGTTTTTTGCTGATATCAATAAACTTCTCAAAATACAAATTATCAAATTTTTTTATCATGACAATTAACAACTACTTGTACAGAATTATAGTACTCGTGTGGCTGTGACTTTGAATTTTTATGTGATGAACATGCCATCGAATCTGAATTAATTTTTTTAAAGAATGAATTCCTTTAGATATTTCTCGAAGTTTTGGAAAACACCCCAACAACAGTTTAAATGTTTTCTATGAATTTAATGTTTTTATTATTTTTACTTAAATTTTAAAAACAGAAAAATTCTGAAAACTAGCCTTTTAAACATATACATGGTATCAAAAATTTGTCTTCAGAAAAGAATTGATTAGCAGTTTGAAAATGTTTAAAACTAACAATGTGTATAAACTATTTACGTTTTTTTACAATATTATACTGTTACTTTGAGATTTTGAAAAATGTGTATGAACAAAATTTCAGATTTAAATATAAAGTTAATAAAAGATTTTCAAGTAATTTTTTTCACAAAATCCTATATTATTGTTACGTTTTCCCTTATAATCTACAGCAATAATGATTAAAAGTGTTCACCAACACATGACAAACTGTATTAAAACACCATATTGTCAGTCGTACATACTAATGCCTGTATTTTTTTACAATATATTTCTAAGAAAACTTATTAATAGTACCTTTAGAACAAAACTCGTAGAAAATACAAGTATGCATCCACTTAATATATGTATATTTATATGTACATAATGCGTTATATATAATATATATTATATAGATACAAAACTATCATTTATTCTAATTTTCTGTCGAGGATATTATAAGTTTTGTGAATTTATATTTTTCTGCGAATATCAATCCAGTGTCCCAATATTCCTTTAATTAACATTTCCTTCATAATTAAATCCAAAGACCTTTATAAATGACTGAAATGTTAATACCTGATTGGTACTTATGACGACTAAATCGTCCACCGAATAAATAAATATGCATAGAAAATAAGCACATAACATCGTCGTTAATAACACAAAATAAAAAACGTCCAAATATTAATGGTCTATGGGTAAGATGTTTTGCCTAACGGAAATTTAAATGTGAATGATGTAATAAGTGTTTGCTGATTTTTTGATTTTATCAAATTAAAATTTAACCCTTTAAATTTCTTATGCTTCTTAGGATCGCTCAGATTAAAACTCAAAATCTATCCTTAAAATAATTACTTTTTTTCAGAATTGTTCCTAGCCTGTTTTATTAATTTGACTAAGTTCATTATATTGTACATATAAATATCGCATTGCGTTTTCCTTCACGACTCCATAACTACAGTTAACAAACTTTTTCAGGGGCATGATAGTATAGCATTAAGGAACTGAGTGCTTGGAATCACGACCCGTCGCAGTATGGTCCTGCATCGTACATTGTTTTTAGTCCGACGATTGTAACCGAAGAAGGTTTCTGTGCTGTTTTTACCTGTGGGTGGTCTTGCGATAGCAAAACCCGTGGGTAGTGCAAAAGAAACAAGTCGATTGAGTTCATCCTGCAATTCCAGTTTGACGTCAGGCGCGTTTTCATCAAGATTCTGTGAATAGATGGTATAACTCTAAGGATAACTGCATCTACGAGTACTTTACGGTACGTTGTTGTTGTCAATTAATCCCTGTCCGCATCACGGACACCAACTCGGTTTCTAATTGGGGCAAATAGGACTTTGTCTTAACCAGTTAGATAAATAATAAAATTGAGCAAAGTTTTTGGACCACTTGTAGCAATGAATCTAATAATCCAGCACCAATAACGAAACAACACAGAAATATGAGAAAATGATATAATTTGTTCATTAAAATTAAAACCTTCCGTTGAAACTTCGAGACTCAGATGGCACTGCAGGCTTAAGACTTAAAATTGATGCTAACTTATGAGAAAGAAAGTGGCGGCTCGTGCTTGATAGCCATCTGGCTATCTGTATATGTATCTACATAAGTTTGTCGTATTACTGATTTATTCTCTTGCAAAGATCAACATTCGTCCACTGGTATACAGAGTGAACCGATGGCCTATTTATACAGCACAGCCGCCTACTGACTAACGGGTCGCGCGATGGATGATTCGACGGCGTACCGAACCCTGATTGGTTATGCGGTGAGCGGTGAGGAGTCGCAACCACCAAAACTGAAATCTCGTGGATGAAATTTTCATTTTTATTTTGTGCCAATGTGTTGTAAATATTGGATTGAATGATGGTTTAAGAACTGACGTGTAATCGTACGTCAGTTACGATTGCTGAGTAAATAGCAATACTTATAAATAAGCAAACTTATTTTTAAGTTTTCTCGCAGGAAATCTCCCCATTGTTACAGTTTCGTCAAAGTAATGAGTAGAGTGTTTTTGTATGATACAGCGTTGTCTGTCGAATGATAAAATTGCTATGATCTCAACACATTGTTGCGTTTCAGCAGTTGATCGCCTTTTTAAATAAAACCAAACAATTTCAGCCTTAATATATCAATTTCTATTTATCAAAGCATGTTAAAACAATTGAAACTTTTAGCTAAAATTTAAAGACGACATATAAGAAGTTACTTATTTGTTTTCGTAACAGTGAAAAATACCAAAGAAAATAAAAAGGGTACCTGTTAACTCAACAGCACTGTATAAGGGGACGTAGAACTGCTTTACACTCGTTCTCTTTTTCCTTCTGCCTGCCTTTCTTTTGTAGCCTAAAAAACATAATACAAATTAAATAAAGTTTTATTTATTTATAGAAAAGTTTGTTATTTGCAGAGTATTTTAACCATTGAGATAAATCTTTCAATTGCTTAGAATTTCTTTTTATTTTATTTAGATGAAATTTTCATGGTATTCCTATTGATTAAGTTATCTAAAATGAATACAACAATGCAAGCTATAACCACTTATAATTAATTCTTCTTTTTACCCTTCAATTTATATTAAGTATTTTTATTTCAAATTAATATTAAACGAAATATAAATAAAT
>JABFOX010003723.1:0-10078 GCA_022817665.1 Axea sp. ZL-2020
ATAATATCATATATGAACAAATAATAACTCAAAAATCAGTTTCTATTATAATTTATTAGGATTAAAAAAAAAAAAAATCAAACAAACAAATTTGTAAGTGATCAAGTAATTCGTTGTTAAAAGTGGTAACGTAATTAGTTGTTCAGAAGTTCTAATTAATTCATCATCAAACGACAAGACGGTGTAATGAAGTACCATATTCCGTATGTGATATGCATGTATTGTTTACATTAATAGAATCATAATCAAACTCGCAACATTTATTTTAAATCTTTACGTATTCTCAAAACAGTAAGAAAAGTTTGATAAATCCGAATAAGAAATATACGTGACCATTTATGTTATGATCAAATGATTTAATGTAACATAATAAATACGGCATCTTCAAAATAAAAAAAAAGGAAACTGATGCTTTTATTGAGAAAAAATATTGAATGTTAATATAAATAATTAACTCTTCAAAATATTTTAATTTAATACAAATGTTTATTACATAACTTGTTACTCTATTCCTATATACCAAGTTTATAATGCAAAACCATAATTTAACTTAGTGTATTTCTTTCTTAACGTGAATACTGAAAGTTTATTATCCAGAAACAAACAATTATTTTTTATAAATTTATCTTTATCAAGGGCTATGCTTGTTGAATTATATTAAGCTGTATTTACATTAAATTTAATATGTTACTCGTATGTGTAATTAACACATCACACAACAAATTTTTTTCGTAGAACGAAATATCTCTTCTAATTGAGGAAAGGGTTTAAAAAATAACACGAGATCTTTAATTTAAAAAAGTTTACGTCGGGTCAGTTTTCACTAATGTAAAAAAAACATTCCATTTTAATAAGAAATCTCAGTCGTTTTTCAAATTGCTTAATCAAAATAAAACATAATTTACGAAACACGGATATTTGAGATATTAAAAGCAAATGCAATTAAAAATAACAATAAAAATAAATTTCTTAAACTATGAAAAAGAATGACGTCTCAAATTGATATGAAACTTTTTACCATATATATCTACAAATCGACTTTCTTACAACTAAACTAACTAAACTTCTTACATTAAAAAAATTACTTTTACTTCTTGCTTTAAAAAGTGCATTGTTATTGCAAGCGGAAACCTCTTATTTTTATAAAACGATCTGAATTTCTGGCTTCAATAATTTTTTCAAATAATCTCAATACAAATGTCAACTATTAAATAAATAGAAATAATATATATTTTTCTTGATTGTCTTAAATATTTAACTGAAATATTATTTATATAAGCAATTAAAAATATATTTTGCACATTTTTATATTAGTTGCAATCTTTTATTTAAAAATATATTTTTAAAAAATAAAATTAAATGATTTAAATACATCTTTATTTTTTTATAAACAATATAAATCTACATTATAATAGAAATTATAATGATTTTAAATGTGGATAAAATTAACATAATTATTATTCATAGTACATAATTTGTTATAAATTAATTAAGGGTTAATCAATATTAAAATAATATTTTTTATGCATTCACTTATTAGTAAGATATTTTTTAAATAATTTATTACGTTGTCTCTAATTGTAAATTTATATTTTTGCTATTATATTTAAAATGTGTAACATTTTGAATCAACACATCGTAATAGGTTTGCTCAAACCATAGACTGAGCATATATCGTTTTCGAAACTGATTTTGCTATAAATGAAATACATGAAAATGATGGATAATTGTTAAAATCCATGCTCAAAACTCAAAATAGTATTCAATCAAATAGATCAATCAAACAGGTCAAAATTATGAAAAATATATTTTTTAAATTCAAAATAAAGTTCTTTATTATGATGAGCTTATAAAGAATTTTCCTCAACTCGACAAAGATAGAAATACAATTAATATTTTAAACGTGTTGGTAAAGTTACTCTTATTTTCTGTTTGTCATTTTTCTTTATTTTATTCTCAATTATAATATAAAATGATGAAAATAAATTGTAAACTGGAAATAAATTTTTAACCATTTATAAACAATAAAAATACCGTAATATTTCGAATAAAAATATTATAATACAAACGAAAATGCCACCTATATTTTCTTTTTCAGTTTTTAATTGCTTATATAATATTTTGGTTTTTCAAAATTAGTTGAATAAATTGATCCTTTTAAAGAATAGGGATAACTTTTTTCGATTATATGTTTTCAATGTAACGTAATATTCATTATTCATACCTCTTTACTGAGTAAAAATAATTTATTGCTAGATATGAATAAATTTATGCAGATTTAATTTAGTCGATCTAAACAAAATCTCTATTTAGTATGAACAAAATTTGTACGTCATAAATATTTCATTCATTTAAAATAAAATATTTATATGTTTAATAAAATGTTTGTTCAAGCAAAATATTAATAAATATTATTTAATTTTAATAAATTTAGTCTAAATGTCTGTAAATGATTAAAAGTGTATTTTCAGTCTGTCAATTATTTGTATTAAATATAAATTAAAACTTCAAATATAAATACAAAAACAAATTATTTGTACTACAAATAAAATAAAATTGGTTCGTATCAATTCAAAGAATAGATTGATGCAATGAATTTGATACAAAGCATTTATTTAATTTTGTTTAAACAATAAGAATTTTAAAAAAATATTTAGTAATTTTCTTTCAAATATTTATTTCGACTCATTTTCAGAATCAGCGTTTATTGTATCTTTACTAAACTGCCCATGATTCTTAATGGAGTAATATTAGAAGTGCTGATATTGTAGACAGACGTAGAGGATATAACTGTAGCAGACTACTGCATACCAGACTATACAGTCACTACCTTACTTAATAATTTTGAAATATTATTTTTATTTTTGTTTACTCGTACATTTCCTAACGACAACGTTTTGATTCAATTCCAAATCAAGCAACTTAAAATAAAATGTTATATGCACATTAAAATAACCCATCGTAATTTTATTATATATACTTACATCATATTTTAAAAAGTGTTTATATAGTATTAAAATGTTGATTGAACTTAATTTTTTTAGATTATGATTATTGCAAATTATAAAAAATATAATTTGCTATTGTGATAATAAAAAAAACTTTTTTCTGAATTACAAAAATGGTAATCATGTTATGAATAACAACAACCGTACAAAATGAAAACCAAAATTCGTGTTGATCAGTTGTGAAATTTTATTTAATATAAGAATAAAACATTAAACATTACTATATTAACTATAAAAGATTGAAATGGGTTTTGACTACTATTAATACTAACACCCGATCCGAAAACTTAAAAAATCGGTGTTACTCATAAGATTTTTCAAGTTAATTATGAAAACCAGATACAACTTTTTGGTGTTATAATAATTGAAGAAGTGAAAAAAAATAATAGTCGTACTAGAATTATTTCAATTTAACTATAATTCAAGTAAATAATGCATCTCGTTCGTTTTTAATACACATAAAATAATAAAGTGAATATTTTAATTAAAATGAATTAAATGTCTTTTAAATTTATACTTGCATATTGTAAATTTTGAGATGAGAAATATTGATCATATGAAATCACGTTTGCTCATCTGCGATTAAAAAATATGATTTTTAAACAAATTAAAATGATATTTTTGTATGTGAAAAATTGTGTAAAATTTTAAATATTAAAAAGTTAACAACAATAATAATTTCCAAGCTTCCAATTTTTATTATTGCTGTATTATCTGGATATAATTACCGTATTCATTAGTTTTTAATAATGTTTCGCAAGTTTCACTAAGTACTTTACAGATAAAAAATTATTTTGCAACTGTAACATTTATACAGAAGTAAATTGTATTATATTTCTAGTTATAAACATTCAAAAATTAAAAGAATCAATTTCAAGGAATTTCTTCTTTGAAGATAAAATTGTTCTTTCATCACGCATACTTATAAGCATAATTCGATTTGTTGTGCTTATCCGTTCCTTACGGCACTCAAAAGAACATAGTACTTAAAACCATTTTATTCTAACTGACGTTTTATAGAGATACTGCGGCCGCAATGGTATCATTGCCGAATTTAGCCTACTCTTCTTTACACTACTTTAGCAATTTAAATTATACTTTTAAATATTATACGTTATAATATGAAATACAAATATGTATGTGTTCAATTACTTCCAATTAAAAAAATTTACAATTTTTAAGTAATCTTAAATTTAATGTTGTAAATTTAGTTGTTAAATAATATAACGTATTACTTATTTACTAAACTTTTTAGATATCATTAATACTTTGTAAAAGTTATTAATCTCTGAAAATCTCTTGATCTAAATTTATGAATAATTTTACAAAACATTAAATTCTTTTTAAATAACATTAATCCATTATATTACTTATTAAACTTTTACCAAATATTCAATGTAAAAAATACATCCTATAAAACTGACAAACAAGATTGTTCATTTCGGTATAAAGGAATTCAATTTCATCTGTAAACTTTTCACATATACGATACGAATATAACTATTTCCACTTTTCTGACTGATAATGTAAAAAAAAGCGATAAAATGACCAATCAGCATTTAGTCTATTTATTTATTTATATATATATATAATACATTATTAATATGTATATATATATATATTGCATTATATATGCATAATATATATAATACATTATTATTCATGATCTATAATCATTCTTCTTCACATTCTAATTTAAAAATGATTATAATTTTTGTGATAAAAGAACATTTATACATCTTTGAAATAATACGTATTCGTCGAAATTGCAAAAAGCAATTTCTCTATTATACATATAAATATAAAACATAAGCATTTAAAAAATATTTGTTTTATACTTATCTAACAAAACGTGGAATTATGATTATATAAATACCATAATTACGTTATTATTGTTGTTACTTCTGATTTGAAAAAGAAACAATCGAGAAATTATACAACGTTTCATTATGAATTTATATCACATATGCAATTCCAAAATTTGTTTACAGATAAAATGATAACGTCTACAAATAGCTTGATACAAGGATGTATCGTAACACTTATCATTCGTATGCAATTGAAAAGAGTACACGTATACATAGTCGCTTTGTAAAAGTGGAAGCTAGCCTCGAACAACCGTACTACGTACAATAGGTGCGCAGGAAACGTTACCGAGCGTACGTGTGGACGTAATCGCAATGATTCGATGGCATCCCTAGTTTCTGTAATCGCGCAGCTTGTTATAAATGTTTCATATTACGAATTAATTAACGCCCTCATTGCAAGGTGCGTGTTAATCGCAATGCTTTGAAAATTGGTTCATACCAAAATCAGGTTATGCGATCAGCTTCCCGTTTCCTCACTTCGTCCGTACCGATATAACGGACAGTACTAGCGAACGATTTCCATTATAAAGCCTTCGCATTCGAGCTGAATCTTAAATATCTTTTCTTCACAGGATTCGTTCGATTAGGGAAAATTTATTCTTCTGCATCACGGCACACGTGAAATGATAACAGATTTCACTATTGCCCCGGTAATTTTATTGTAAGAGACTTTATCACTTTTGACGTCAATCGAAACTCGTTCCGTATTATTTGCAATCTGAAACGAATACAATCATTACTGTCGGATAAAAAGGCTGAATATTCATGTTCGCGAAGATCGAACGTATTTGATTCCCTCACGCGAATTGTCAGTTCATTTGATAATCCTTAAATCGAATAAAATGCCGAATTTTGAAAGATTTGGAGTAATACGGAATTTGTGAAGAGTATGGACACATTTTTTCTTCCTTAAAATAACATTTGATGTAAAAAAGTAAATTTTATTAAATTTAAACTATTGCTTTAAATCAATTTACTTTAAATTGTTCCATTATGTTTGAAAATAAATGTTATTATATGCATTGAAATATCTTTGATTTGTCAGAATAATTCGCGCTATCGCTAGATGATATCAGTAATAATACGTTTCGAACTGAAAGTTTCTGTTTGCAAATAGAAAGTTAAGAAAGATTCTTACTGTTTACACTGAATTGTATACGAAGAAAAATATTGATTACTTTTTAAAACGATTTATTTTAAAACGTATTACCATTCAATAAACTTGTGTTAATCATTTCAAAATAACTGAGAATTATGTTAAAGTAATAACTTTGAAGAAATTAAAATAACTAAATGTAAATATTAAGTTATTTGTTTTATAAAGAAGCTCTGTTTCAACACTACCCTTTGAAATGAAAATGTTAAAAGAGATGTAATTTTATAATTGAATTTTTATGCTTGGCGTAAAACTTATGTATGTAAACATATATTTAGCAAATATAAATGCAAACGTAAAAACGTTTCTTTAAACAAAATGCTAAAAGAAAAATTAATATTGAATCCAGTAAAATTGAACTTTTACTACATTATAAATTAAGAAACAAATTTACTTTAGTTTCTTTTTCATACGGTAACTAATCTGTTATATATATTAAACGCAGTTTTCTCTTCAAATCGTACACGTAATTACTGTATGAAGTTTAAACTATAATAATTATTATTTATCAAGATCACAAGTAAAGTCAGTATGTTTAAAACTCTTTAAATTACGATTTCTCACGAAATAAAATGTATACGAGAAGTTTACGATACACAAAAGTGTAACACGATAACATGCGACAAATAGACATTTCTTCATCGATTGACTGAGCAAAAATATGTAAATGTTTAAGTGCAAATAAAGGGTGTACTAAAACAGATATAAGGAAAGTTATCTACATAGCCTGCATTTAAAAGTTAATTAAAGAATACGTGTAACGAGATTTCATAAAATGAATATTTTTTATAATTTTTTACGTCGACGTTAAAATTATTTACAGTAATTTTTAAAGCATTTTAAAAATAAATATTAAACGAAAAGTATTCATATATAAATTAGTAAAAATGAATTATTAAATAATTATTATAATGTTGTAATACAGTTTACTACACAAATTAATTTTAATCTAAAGTACGTGGGAAAAAGTGTTATATATTTTTTGATACACCTTATATAGTATTGCACACTCTTCCATATTTATGTTTCAAAGCTCTGATGGATTACAAATATTGCATAGTCGTTAAAAGTTAGAACATGCACTGGAAAAAATAATACATAAAAATTACTGTTGAAAACAGTGGCGCGGATATACATGTTTGACATGAAATTCACTGTTGATAAACAATGTGATATATCAGCACTTTTACAAACGTAATTGCCAGAACAGCTTGCGTATTGACAATTTTTACCATTTATTAACAGTAAATTTCCCCTAATATAAACAATCTGTAACTTTATGTATAATAGTCTTCTCAGTTTGCAAGAGTTATATCCTTATAAATGAAAATGTATAGTTTATTGCATTAATTTATTTTACAAAATTATTAATTCATTAATACCAATCATTAAAAATGAATGTCATTAAATTAACTGTTCTAATCAATATAAGTAAACAATTTAATTCAATATTAATGCCCTAATTTATTGTTTTAATTATTAATTTTGAATTATGTTTAAGTAAACGTGTTTATTACTGTAAAATTTAAAACACTAAATATTAAAATGAAATGCACATTATTTATTATCCAGCATAATGTATCCACTTATGAAACATCAAGGTTTATAAAGAAAACATTTTCGCTGCTAAATTAGATTATTCTTATTTTAAAATACTTAATATGTTAACTCAGGTGAAAAACTTCTCTATAGTTCGACGTGCTGATAAAAGTTGTCGTAGATTCAGTCACAATAACGCTAAAATGTTTGCATTTCAGCCACGTTACGCTAAATGTTTTCGCAACTCTGATTGTTAGACAAAAGTCTTAAATCAGTGAAGGGATGACGCAAAGTAACTATCACAAATACAGTCCAAGTACGTTCATAATTAACCTTAACCTTAGTACGTAAAAATAAAATTAGAACAAGAGAAGTTTATAAATTAAAACAAAAATTCTAACTCAGTTTAAATTGTCAGTTCACTTTATGAGCCATAAGTTATGTATTGAGCAAAACACATTTTTTATTCACTATCAATTCTGCTTAAAATCACACGATAGTTTAATGCATGTGCAAGTCATAAAATTGTGCTATTGCAAATATGGGTTCAGAATCAGTAGAAGAAATATTCTTACTTGACAGTTTTTTCATTCGTAAATTTAATTTTAAATATCTGTATTATTCGCCACTATCGTATGAATGATTTCCGATTTTTTTTCGAAAACCCAGTCTTATTACCGTAGAGTACTGTTATACAATCTGTAGCTGTTGCAACGAAAATTATAGTATTACTGTAATTGAATATGTATCAACATTTATTCAGTAATCTAACAACAATAAATGTTTGTAGAAAAATCATTATATTTATATTGTTCATTTCTAAATCTAAAGTACATTTATATTAAAACTTTATCTCTGTGTGTATTGATACAAAAATATAAATATACATTTTTTTATTTTTAAAAATTAAATTAATGTTCCATAAATCTGACGTTCTTTATTAATAATTAACATAGTTCAATGTACGACTGTTCCGATTATTAACAGAACAAATCACTGATAAATTTAATTTACCTACTTTTGAGTAGATTATAATGAAAACACTAAAATTAATTACAAATGAATGAAGATTGTGCAACTAAAATGTATTAAATGTAAGTTATTGAAAAAAGGTGATGTTGAACGAAAGTAGTTAAGATGCGAAATTTCATTTGAAGAAACGAGATGACGATCGATGTTACCACCTTCCGCGAAACGACAATGCTTTTCATCCAATTTCCTTCTGTCTTGAAAGCTTCGCTTTTACCATCTTCAGAGAAAATACTTAAAAAAGAATTCTTGCGTTTTGTACGCCAACCATATATTAAAAACTGTATTTAAGAATAAACCAATGTCATCGTTAGTTTCCACTCTTTAATAATGTTACAAAAATAATATTAATTTATACTATTTAAGCTTAAAAGTAAGAATATTGAACATAAATAATATCATTTGTTTTTACTTGCGGCATTATTAAAATTCATAATTTTGTATGGCACATTTAACGGTCGACTTAAAAATCGAAGTTTTCAAAACAGATGTAATGCTCATTATTTTCAATTCTTTTGAGTTAAACTTGCTAGCATTTGTTATGAATATTGCTAATAAATATTATAAATTCATTTTTTCTATAGTTTGATTATTTGCATTACATTCAGTGAAAGATAAATGTTTTAAAAACTCCATTTGTATTCATCATCGAAAATCAAATGAAAAACAATAATTTCATAAATATTACCAAAAAAATTGTTTATTTTTATTTTTTTTTTTTTAATTATCGTATAATACAAATATTGCAATTTAATGTTTGGGTACTGAACAGAGTGAATTTAACTTGAAGCAACTAAATATCTGCAGAAATAACTCAAGTAGAGAAATATTTCTGGTAGAGATGACTGAGCCACAATCGAATTCAGATCATGATAATTCGAGATTAGATTTAAATGTAGTGCTATTAAATCCAACGTTTTGACCTTAATGGTAGAGATATACGGAAAGTTATTCCACACTGGATACAACTTCTGTACTAAACTTCCTGTATTTCTGCCTTAAATTAATATTAAGGTTCAGATACTTTTAAATTAAAATACATAAATACATTAAATTTCAACTACATAAAAAAATAATTTGTTATAAAGCACTAATAGTAAATTCTTAGCTGTGACAATTTTTGTCCATATATATAACCTTTATACAGGTACATTAATTTAAAAATGTAATATTTAAACATGCAGTTTAATATGCCTGCCTAAAATGAATTCCTAATACTTAAATTTCGATTCAAGATAATTTTAACAATATATAAATAAGACAAAAACAGAAATAAGAAACTGTCATATAATTTAACATACAATATGTTATAATGAACGCGTACTTTTTATTATAATTCTATTATTATTTGAAATTGTGTAATCACACACCGCTCTAATACATTAAACAAGGCTGACGTATGAAAATTCCACAATTATTTCTGCACACAACTTCAATGCACCATATCACTTTTACGCCAATTTGACGAATTTTTAAAT
>JABFOX010003724.1:0-10078 GCA_022817665.1 Axea sp. ZL-2020
GCACCGACGTGGTCGTCTTGTAAGTTCCAGTTCACCGTGAAAGCCAAAGGTGTATGATAACGAAAGCAATGCGAATCTTCTAAGACAGTGATTTGTGTATCACGTTCGTCGCTCTCGATTCCTTTTGACTTTAACGCTTTCTGTGACGCGTGTCAAAGAAAATCAAAACAAACACACTACGACGTGAAAAACAATTTTCTCCGACTACTTTCATCTCTCTTTGTTCAAAGGCGCGGAGTGACAATACACAATGCACTAATACTGAAAAGTAAATCCAATGAGTTATTCATGTTTCGGTTAAAAGGAAAGGCCAATTGAATACGAATGTCAATTTTGAAATTGAAACATGAATGCATAATGTCTAATAGGTTTAACATTATAACAACATTCAAAGGAGCGAGCGTCTTGAAAAAGTGTTTGAAAACAAATCACACTGAATGGCGTTATTGTTCAACAAATGGCCTCGATTCGTAAAAATAAAATTGCAGTTCAAGAAACGGTTGTTTAATGCAAAACGCAACAATAAATTCAATGAAGTGAATACTTCTTGATCACCTAAATACGTACACATAACTATGTAGGTTAAAACGTGTAGTTTCGTTTAGTCATTCCATAGATAATTTAGATGTTTAAATAATTTACACTCAAAGAGCAATAAACGTCATGTGGTTTGTAATAAATTTCCTTCTGAACTACATAATATTTGTATTGGTTACATAAAACAATTATCAAGCGCGAACTGTAATCGTGACTGTTATTTAATAATTAAAATGTTCGCCATTTGTCAATTACGTTACTCATCGCGTAGAATGAATTTCATTGAATGATCATTGCACAAAAAATTCAACTTATGCAACTTCTCGTCATTTGGAAGTCATCAAAATCTGATTTATAAACAAAACTCTGTAATGTTGACCAAACAAAAATTAATCACCACGCGCAACACAGGATGAAACAATTACGCAATGTTGTTGCTTCAAAAAGCAAAGTCATGCAGCGTGGTATGTGGATGTCATAGATCATCCAATAACAATGACGACGTACCATCGAATTATGATGGTTGGAGATAAAACGAGGAAGCGAAAAACGCCCACGTGGGGGCATTTTTCACGCGGTCGAAGATCAAAGCAACGGGGAGTCGTGGATTTGGTGACGGTGCGAAACTTCAGCGCACCGATAAGTTGTGCGCGATTAGCATAACGGACTGCGTAATTCCCGACCAATGTTAGAATTTTTCATGTGGGAGCTCGAGCCTTGCAACAGAAGATTCTCGCAATGTTTCAGATCGGAAAGGTGTAACGCTCACCATTATGCAACGAAACCGAACCTGATACTAATACACTGCTTTGTGCTTTTCAGCTATCGCTTACATGTTGCTTTTGATCGCTTTATCTTTGTGCGTGTCCCGGATGTAACAGTATACAATGCGGATGTTATGAATTATTTATGAGCTTAATTGTTTATTATTAATGTCAATCGTTTTCTCTGACAATTTAATATTACAATAAGTAATAGCATGGAAAGGATCGCACTCATAAAATGGGCCGCGTCAATTTCAAATTATAACAGTTAATTTGAAATGTTAATAATCATGTAATGATATTTATGAAATTGTTTAAATAAATCAGTATGTCCATAGCCGTTTAAAACAAAAATTTTAGTCACTTTGTTCGATTGCGTACTTCAGTGATTAAATTAAAAATCAAATTATACATTCTGGTCTTAAGAGTGATCTACTTGTTGAATCATTTGTCCATGACCAATGGTATCATTCATTCATTCATCCAAAAGAAGTTATTGATTTAGGATTGAATATTACTGTGCGTCAACTAACTAGAAAACCAAACTAATTACAAGACACACTGAATTAAAAATTTATCCGTTCTCGGATTCCATTATGGCTATTATTGCGAAACGTATTTTTTCTTTCTTTTTTTATAGAAATCTGTTCTAAATAACCATATAATTCTACAAAGTCTTATTTTCAATTTATATGTTCAGCTTATTTGAAATCAGAATATCATTTTCAAACAAGTAGGTTAGCATGAAATACTATTATAAATAATATAAAATTTACAAATCGTTAGCACAATTATGCATCAAACTCATTTTTGCAATAATCATATTGTGATATTCAATATTACTCTGTTTTAATATTTTGAAGTCTGAATGCGCATGAATGGATTCTCTGCTTTACAGTTGTATTAATGAAATAAATAATTTTAAACAGTTCTTTCAAAGTAAAGTATGGCATTAAGCAAATTATGAACATAATTTGTTTATGATAAATAACTTGAAGATTCAGAAACAAAAATTGTACAAAAGGTCATTTCTTTGTTAAATTATTTACAATATTATTTCTATTAAAACATATTTATATATGAGCATTATTTAGCATACAGTTTAAAAATTGTGAAATGTGATAAAAAAATTTTTAAATGTTGAACTGGTCGAAAGTACATAAAATTTGCAATTGATGATGTGTAAAAATTTACGTAATAAACATTATTTCAGTTGAAAATCAAAGTGTATATTAGCACTCAATCGAAAATAAAAGTTAATCATTTTTTAACGTTTCGTATTATATTGAAAGGTATGAATATAAAAACGAAAAAAAAAATTATAATAGAATTGTTTGTTGTGAAGAAAAGTAATTAAATAGATGGGTATGAAGAAAGTGAAGGGAAACAACGAGGATGATCTTCGATTATGGTAACTGCAAAATATAGTAGATAATATACAAAAAATATAAAACATGTCATAAAGCTGGAATTTTATGAGAAGATGCGGATACGAAAATAGATTTATAAAATATTTGTATAAGACACCAGATAATAAAAAACAAATGAAACAATATTTCGACCGAGTTTTTAAGTAATGTTATAGATTAAAAATAAGGCAGAAAAAATATTTCTTTAAGACAAATTGCAAAAACAAAATATAAAATAACTGTTCAGTGATAAAATTTTATAAAGAAATATTCATCATCAAATGCAATAAATGTTAAATTATATCAAATTGTTAGCCTAACTGGTGTGCCTAGTTCGTTCCACTACTGAGATATCCGGTATGGGACAATACTAAATGATTTAAATTTAAATACATCTCTGACATCATAGGTCATTAAATTAAACGTAATATTCTTGTATGTGATTACATAAAATGTATCAACTATTTAATCCCAATAATTTGACACAAATTTCATTCATCATTTTAACGAAAATTAAAGAACAGAATGTAAATGTCTAAAATCAACAAATTATGAATTTTATTTTATGCGAAAAAAAATTATAACACTAATGCAATCTAATTGATGTCAACCACCAAAATAAATTGAAATTCTGATTAAAAATATCAACAATTTATTATTACTCGGATAATTCAAGTTAAATTAAAAACAAGTATATGTACATATACAATAAATTTACTATAAACTATTGTATTATCAAACTAATTTTCGTAGATGAATGCAATATATTTACTATAATAAATTACTGTCATTAATTCAGCGATCGAAAGTGAATATCGGCTCAAATTTTATTCAAATGTATCGCTGAAATTCATGCTCAAGCATAATTCACTTATCTCTTATCTTTTACATTTTCAATAGCAGAACATGTGTTTCTTCGAGTTGATGAATCATCAGTCAAATGTGTCCGATAACAAGTACAAAATCAGGAAAACTGAGTTTAATTCCTATGCTTCATTGTATAAAACATTTGTACGCGTTAATTAATATCAGAATAATTTTTTTTTTTTTGTTAATTTCGTATACAAAACTATAACAACTATTTCAAGTAACTTGAAATATCTAAATCTATTTCAAATACAAGCACTTCTATAACGAATGTGCTGAAAGAATTTCAGGTTGTTAGAATGTTCTTAATGCAACGATATTAATTATCGGCACGATAACACACTCAAACCATTTTACATTACCTTCATTTTCTACGTAAAGCATAATTGCGTCAAGGAATAATTGTACTTACCTTCAATGGCTTAACGACGTCGTAATGTCCTTCTTGAATTCTCGCATCGTAAATGTTCGACGTGGTTGAATTTTGCCGGCTGAAATCAAAGAATATTCTTAACGCGATATTCGAAAAATGTCCGAGATTAATGGTGCAATAAATGACCGCGAGTTAATCGCATCTTTGAATTACATCAGTGAAAATGGACTTGTCAATTTTTTATTCCAATAATTTGATTTTTGTTGTTTTTATAAACACACTCAGAAATATATAATTAAAATGGTTGTTAAGGAACTAATTAAAAACATTTTATAAATATGTTTATGTGTTAATTAAATAATGAAGATTTGTTTTTATCTGTTATGCTGAATAAAAGAAGCACTCTTATTTATGAAGTTGTGTTGAAATAAAAGAAGTTGTGTTCTTGAATGTTTAATAACAAACACAAAAGTAGATATTGGGTATTGATTTAAACACGTGTTCATACTTAAAACTGTGATAAAAATTAGGTAAAGAAATAGGCAAATTGTACTAACGTAGCACTAGATCCGTTGAGAGTGGGTTTTGGCGACTGAATTCCTGATCTCACTGGGGTTGAATGAACTGGCGAAGGCGAACCCTTGTTATTTCCCAGAGGCTGCTTCATGCTGCAAAACAAAAATAAACATTCAGAATCACTCGTTGCCGAATACCACACGCAAGGTACCGATGATTGTAACGACCTGATAAAGAAGAATTCGAACAACGACAAATGCTTCGAGAGTACGGTTTTTGAATGCTTCGACATGGCGTGGCAAAGCGTGACGAGATCAAAACGCAAAGGGTAATTTTGGTCCAGAAAACTTCGCGTCTTCCGTTAGATTGATTGCAAAATTATGCGGTGTCGCAACGCGTGCCACGTTTCCGATCAAAGTGTTTGTGCATCGACTGGCATCCTAAACAGCGTCACAAAAACAACGGTTCTCTAAAATTCACGCACGATGAATCAGGTTAAACACCCCCTTGGACGAATCTTCGATCGTAAAGCACTCATGAGCAATGGTTGTTCAAAGAGTTCACTTTGGAGAAATGTGTTTCGTGCAATAAACCTTGCGTGTCAGTGCGCAATAAGTGCGAAATCGATACGCATGGCTATTTTTATTCAATCATTTTACAAGATTTATTTATTTTACAATTAATAAGCAATTGGGTCGAATGACATATACATGGAGAAGAATGTTGAGTTGGTACAATATTGGTTAAACCTACGACTTGTTTGGTTAAATTAATTAAAATTTTAGTATTACAACAATACGTTTTCTGCGTGTAAAAAAGTTATTTCTACAATCAGTCAAATTTTCCAATTTTACTTCGCGTGATTAAACATTCTGTATTCATTTTATTTTACGAAAATTTAAATGGATGCATAAGTTAATTCTGAATTATATATATTTGTTAAGACAAGAAAGTAATGAATATTTCCTGTAAAAAAGTATTAAATATATTTATTCTGATGATCTTTTCATAATTTTATTTTTCAAAACATGATATAATATCAGTGAACTTTATAAACAAAAAAGTTTTAAACGATTCTCTAATTATAAATAAACCATGTGAAAATAAATTGTAAGTGTGAATAAAAAGTGAAATATACAAAATTACAGAATTGTAATAAATGGTATTTAAAAATTACATAAATATCGATAATTTAAAAAAAAATGTGTTGAAAATTGTCAGCTGTTAATATGGTATGACCCGCCGCTACATTTATGTTAAAATGTTAATTTTATATCAATTCAATATCATTCATAGTAATATCTAATTTATATTACAAGTAGAACAGTTGTATTATTATAAATTTGTTTCTTGTTGAAATAAGTTTGTTATTGTTTATTACGATATTCATATAAAATTTATTTTAAAAAGTAATATCAATGTACAAAAGATTTGTTTATACAAGTTTTGATAATTAATACGAAAAATTTATACAGCAAAATTAAGAAAATATTATAACATAGAATTTGATGAATAAAAAAACAATACCAAGAGAAAAGTTTTGGAAATTAAACAATATTGAATTTCACATGCGTGATATATTTAGTTTATACTTTTTATCAGTTTGGTCACAATATTAAAAATAAATGACCAATGTAAGAAATACGTGTTACTCTGGCAATATTGTATCATAAGCCGAAGATCTGGCAAGAGTCATAGCTGCAAAAATTGTTTAACAGATGAACTGTCAAATACATTTTATTAACTGACAAACATATAAAATTCACATACAATTACGTAATTTCAAGCTATAGTTTTATATAATGAAGATCAAATAAAAGCTAAGTACGTGCTACCACATTTTTACTGTAGTTTGACTGACGGATGACAGAACATTTTTTCAACATATTACATTAATGACATGAAAAGAGATACACAATTTATATTTACTTTTTCTTATTTGTAATTATCAGTACAATGCAAAATTAGACAAAATTTCAATGTAGGTCCTGCACTAATTCCTGTTTCTACTGAGTTATATTCTCGTCTTTAACTTTGTTTACTTTGTAAATAAATATTTCAATTAAAAACTTTAACCATGCATAACTTTAAGTAAAATATTTGTTATTTATTTGTTCATTTTCATGTTTTCCTTTTTGAAACTAGAACAGTCTTTTCATGGAAACTGCATGAGAACGTGATTGATATATTATGACATTATTACAATTATGTCACACTTGTATAATTACCTATAGGTTTCTATGCATTTCTTAATAAAGTCGATCATTTTTAACAATATTATTGACATTTTATAACTATTATTAAAAAGATGATTTCATTTCGAATATTACATAAGTAAAATATGCAAATTACAATTTCAAAACATGAATAAACATTAATTAAAACACAATTTATTTATAATCTATGGGGAAAAATAATATATAATTATCATAATTTTAAATTTAATTTATAAAGCAATAAAATAATGGTCCAAAATAATATGTATATATAATATGCAATAATGTTAAAATTACATTCAGGATATTTGCATTAAAAGAACTGCAATAAAATAAATTTAAAGTAATTTTATGGTTTTTATTTGTATCGTACAAAATAGATTAAAGAAATAGGTAAAATAAGTATAACAATAGAATTATTGTTTAATTTTTAAGCGAATTAATGTTTTTTTGTATAAATATAAGAAATAATAGCTTTAAAAAATTATTTACTGTAATAACTAGTCTGTAAACACTTTAGTTATCTTATTAGAAACTAAGAAGAGCTAGTAAATAAAATGTTCAAAATATGAAACTAGACAGTAAAGTAAAAAATTATACGCTGTAATGATACAGGCATATTTCGAAAAAAATGTCCATTTCGATCCATTTTTTCTTTCCTAGACAAAAAAGAACTACTAATATGTATTATCTTATGCATTAACATTGATGTATTTGGACCATTATTTTGATAGAAAGATATAATATACAATATTGAGCTCTATAAATTTATTTCTGTTTAATTTATACAAATTTTATATTTATTTATATATTGAATTCAACAAATATAAAAATATTTAATTATAAATGATTTAATTGTAAAAAAATAATTACATAGTTATAAAAATGTATAATTTTTAGTTATATATATGCTTACTTCTTATTAAATTATTAATTAGTTACATTATTATTTTTCGATTATCTCTCTGTTCTTTAATTGCTGAAAGAATATAAAGAAGTATAGCATATAGATTAATATTAAAAGAAATCACTTAGTCCTTTGAAAAGATAAAAGAAAAAACATGCCCCATATAAATAATAATATTGAATAACATGGAAAAGTCTTTGTAATATAAGATAAACCACCTTTAATTTAAATAAAAACAATACATTATCATAAAATTAATGTAATTTAAAAAAATGAAATATTTTTATCAGTTTAGGCAGGTAATTTCAGTTATAAATTATAACAAATATTAATTTCTTATCAAACATAATTTAAAAAAAAAAAAACAAAATTGAAAATAAAAACATATCAAGTTTAAATATTTCTAATAAAAATTATTGATATTTTATAAAGTATATAATTATTTTCCTCTCATTATATTTATTCGAGGAATAAATGAGCAAATAAAGAACATTATTGAAACAATGTTTAATATGGGTAAAAAGTTTTCTGAGTATAAATTATTCATTTAAACATAGTTACCATTAATCATTCTAATAGTTAAGAAAAGTTATGAGATCCATTATATACAAAAACAGTTTAAGAGACGGCGCTCAGCTATGTACTGAGTTGTTCGTTTACTTAATCTTCAGTATTAATTATCAAAACTATTGAAATACTAATGTAGAATTGGTATTTTAATTATCATATCATAATAAATGTATTAGAATACTGTTCAATACTAATTAGAAAAATGTTTTTTTTTTTTAATTTTTCCAGGTGAAACCTAACTTTCTGCTTCATACAACTCAATCGATTACGAAAGTAAAAATTAATTACCTATCATGTTAAAAGAACGACAATTATTTTTTTTTCTTTCTTTCTTTAATTTGTCAGTAATATATTAAATGTAATAAATTCTAAAAAAATGTAAACGAATAAAAATCTCAAATATATGCAGAATTATTCACCTTATATAAATGTTTCAGAACTTTAAATGAAAAGTCTATAAGGTAACAGATATATGGTATTAAATAAACTTATATTAATATATAATTACATTATAATATGTCATTTCTATATAGAATATAGTGCATAACTGAAAAGCGTACATTATTCAAAATTGTTCATATTTAAATATAATAAAACTATTACAAAAACGTACAAACTTATAAAAGTGTGCAATTTTATGTTAGCTATTCTATTAAAAAAGTAATAATTTAAAATTATATAAATTAAATAAATTATTATTAAACAAATTATTATTTTACGATTAAAATATATCAAAACATTCGTATTTCATCTGATATTTACTTTATCGAGAGCTTAGTTTTTAAATGCAAAATACTAAAAATAGTTCATATTAAATAAATTTGTAATATTAAACTATTTATTACTATATCTATAGAAAATTGTTTTGTTATTTTTTCTTATTTACGACATGGTTACAGTACACATTTGGTCGATTTAAATGTCACGACTTTAAAACAGATGTGATGCTTGTATTTTTGCATTTTTCAATCGAAATTTTAACGCAGAAATTATTTAATTGTTGTAAGCAATTTTGTATAAATTGCAGATATGCAAAATTTAACCAAATTTAATATTTTCATTAAAACTGAAAATCTACTTTAAACTACAGAATCGTTCCTGGTTTACAATCTGAACATTTAAATCGATATATTACCATCAAACATTGCTTTAGTTTTGTCTTTAAATCTTTTGAGCATATTCGTTATAAATGACTATGAAATATGGCCTACGAAAAATATATCTACATTTATATAATATAAATTGATACAAAACTATTTAATTTATTCGTATTATACTTTAATAAATTATATTAAAATTTGTATAATAGGTATTAATATACAAAATTAAACAATTTGTATATTATACGTTAAATGCAATTGTAATAAATAGTTTATTTTTAACACTATTATTCATAAGTAAAATTCTTTATAATTTATTTTCATACGAATTTAATCATATTCAAGACATGTCATTGCAGCAATTTACGAAATATATTCTATAATGTTCACCAAAAAATATACAAATTATATCAACTTATTACCGGCTAACACATGGCGGTGTCGTATTGGTACTTCTCAAACTGCACGTACTGCTGTGCATCTCGTGTTTACTGTAAACTGGTCGATTATTTACAGAAATGCTGACTCTTTCAGCAATTCGAAAACGTGGTGTTGTAGGCTTATGATAAATCATTGTTCAAATATAATCTTAACTTATACTTTTTTTTTAATCCACAAAATATTCACATTCTTAATCATGCAATCGATGTAATAAAAAAAATATAAAGAGCTACCACGGTAACTTCTGCCAGTTGATGTTAAAAACAATTGCAAATACCGAAAAGTGCACAAAATAAGATCGCAAAGATAAATGATGCTGTCAGAAAGAAAGACCACCACGGAATATTCACTCTCGACAACACATAAGCCAACTCGCAG
>JABFOX010003725.1:0-10076 GCA_022817665.1 Axea sp. ZL-2020
TGTCGTATTTGAGTCTTTTCCAAATAAACGTTTTTTTATCTTGTTCCGTAGGGTTGGCTGGAGCTGTCTCGCTACCAGATGCGTTGTAATTCGGATTGGAAAAAGTTAGGACATTTCTCCTGCTGGTGTATATGTTTTTCTGCTGTTTCGTGAGTTTCTGGCACAAAAGGTAGACGATGAAGACAATGATTATCACGGTGATAGCCATCATGATCACTATTGTAATAAGGACGGTTTGCAGACTATAGCTTTTTTCCCGATTGAACTTATAATCTTTGAATTTGTCATCATCATAGCCGCGGTTTGATTTCGTTACAATTTCGGGTATTTTCAGTTCGTCTTCTTCATCAATTTCATCGTAGCTGGGGTCGTTTTCTGTTCCGGGTTTGCGTATCGGTACTTGCTTTTTCGGCGCTGCTTTGGAACAATTAAATTATAGGAACGAGATAAAGTAACAAGATGGGTATATAGGTAGTAGGTAGTGGGTCGGACTTACTTGTTGAACAAGTACCATCATCGTCGTCCGGACATCCGCATTTGTATTCTTTGCGTATGTAGAAGCAAAGGTGGCTACAGCCTCCGTTGTCTATCGCACAAGGCGTCCATCCTGATTGCCTCTCCGCCGATACGGCTTTTATTTCCATCATGGTTTTTAATGTCGTTCTTATCCGAATCCTGTTTTGTCCAGTTTCTCTGTCCGCTCGCTCTATTATCTCTCGATTTCCATCTGCCCAGTAAATGTGGTTGCCGAACTGAAACGTTTATTATTATACCTTATCTAAAAGAGTTTCACTTGACAGATACTCAAATTCAAAATATATTTTCTCACCTGTGTCAAGCCAAAGGCTTCCGTGGCTTCGGCTATAAGCTGTATCCTAAAACGCCCGTGAAGATCAGACATCTCGATTCTGTGCTTCATAGCATCTGCCCAATAAAGTTTTCTGTTCGTATAGTCGATTGACAAACCATTAGGAAAATGTAAATCGGTCGATATTATTGTTTTTCTGTTGGATCCATCCAATCTTGAACGCTCTATCTTTCGATCGCCAAACTCAACCCAGAATAAATAGCCTTCTTTTGGAAATACTGTTAAAGATATCGGTTCATTCAAATTATCTAGTAACTTTTTGCGCGAAGAGCCATCAAGTCGCGCAACTTCTATTGATCGCTGTTTCATATCGGTCCAGTAAATGTTGTTGGCTATCCAATCTATAGCTATTCTAAAAGGAGTTGAGATGTTGGAACCGGATATTATTGTTCTTATGTCGTCGTGGTGGTTCATATTTATAGACCTGGAAAATTAAGTTTTATACTTAATGGTACAGAATTTGATAGTAACACATGAAATTGGTGCAAATTTAATCGAAACTCTTCCTTGATTTTCTAAAAAAAATATCGTCTCTAACCTAATAATATTTGCGATTTTATCCGTGTAAAATAATAACTGCTTTTCCCAGTGAAAGTCAACAGACAATGGGTGCACGTTTTTGATTGGCAGCGACACTACTCTCATATCAGGTGTATCAAAAGACATCCTAGCTAAAGTTTTCTTACTGGCGAATAAGAGAAAATTTGTCGGAGTCGAATTACAAGTTTGTCTATCTTCGTTCAAAACGATTCCCGTAGGACAAGCACAAACATACTTGATTTTCCTAGGATTTCGTAGACATAGATGGGAACAGCCACCATTATAAACATGTCCGCATACGTTTGAAATTGCGCCTTTTTCTTTATACTATAAAAATAACAATATTAAAACAGATAAATAATTGATAAAAGATAATATCATCATCAACGTACATTAATAGCTCGTATATCCATGACTCCTTCTAGATTTCCAATAAGCACTTCTTTTCCAGAACCATCTGTTTTATTAGCTCGCAGAATTGCTTTCTCATACCAATCACTCCAGTAAATATATTCACCCATCACAGCAAGTCCGTATGGATGTTCAGATTTCGGTATTAAAACCTTACGATTCTGACCTTGCAGATCTGAACATTCGATGACTTTCTTCTTTGCATCGTTCCAATATAATTTGTTCTTTTCCATATCAATGGAAAGACCATTCGGCCAGACTAGATTTTCAGTCACAACAGTGGTTCTTTCTGAACCATCCATACCAGCCCTTTCTATCCGAGCATTATGACCCCAGTCTGTCCAAAACATTAAGCCAGCTGAGTAATGCAATGCTATTGCTCGTGGTTTGTCCAATCCTGACCACACCAGTACTTTACGATTCGTACCATCTAGTTCGGAAACTTCGATACTGTTTAAACCAGCATCTGTCCAGTACAACTTTAAAAATACATGAGGTTAGATGAAATAAGTCTAAAGAATTCAAAATATTTGTCAGAAGATTAGAAAGCTATAAACCTTGTTTCCAATGGAGTCAACGACTAAGCAGTCTACAATGTCTAATCCGTTGTCAACGATCACATCCACTTTATTTCCGATCATGTTCGTTCGATTAATCACGTCTAATCCAGGATCTGTCCAGTAAACTTCTGCCGTTTTCAAGTGAACGTCTACTCCACTGACATTTTTCAAATTATACACGGGTAAAAACACGTCTACGATGAAGTCAATATCCAAAGATATGATTCTGATATCCATACGATGAGCAATTATTAAGAATTTTGTAGGCACATCAGGACATGTTTGATGGTCTCGCTATTGAATTTGAAATATTCGTTAAATTATCGTAAATTTTTATAAGAATCATATAAATTATGTTAAATTGTATTCAAAAATAAATTTAAAAGAAAACATTATTTGACGGAATATATGCTCACCGCAAGAACTAGACCCGTGCGACATGCACATTTGTGTGAAGGATGATCAGAAGACAAAAGACATAAATGGGAACAACCACCATTATGTATTCTGCAATTACTTTCAACAAAGGGTCGAGTTCGATGAAATATCCTAACATCCATTAAACTAGAAATTCCGGATAATAAAATCGTTCTGTTTTGGCCAGAATCTTTATCTGCTCTATGAATGCTCTTTGTATCCCAGTCAGTCCAGTAAATTTTTTTCTTGTGGATCGCCAGACCAAATGGATGTGGTAATTCTGAAGCTAAAATAACAGTTTAATAAATTATCAATTTTTTTATTTGTGGTTTTGTAATTATTTTCTAACTCAGAAATATTTTAAGTAATTTCAACAATAAAGACTTACAGTCAGAAATCAACTCTGTCCTGCCTTTTCCTTCAAGGTCAGAATATTCAATTTTATGTGTGGCTCCATCTGCCCAGTATAACCTTTCCTTTTCAAAATCAATTGCCAGTCCGTTTGGCCAAGTTAAATTTACGTTAAAAAGAATTTTTCTGCCATTACCATCCATTGAAGCTCTTTCGATTTTAGGTTTTTCACCCCAGTCACACCAATACATGTGACCAGCTATAACAATTAAAATATTTGTAAACTTATTTTTGTTTCAAACTGATCAAAGAATTTATTTAATAATAACCAACTTACTCTTAGGATAAACAACTATATCTCTTGGTTTATCTAGATCTTCATGTATAAGAATTGTTCGCATTGTACCGTCCAAATTAGAGCACTGTATGCGATTAGTGCCCGCATCAGTCCAATATAATTTTTTTGTTACCCAATCTAGGGCAATGCCAGCCGGAAATTCTAAAAATTAAAATTTGTTAAAACTAGTATTATTTAAAATTACTTTTATACCGTAATTAATAACCAACCTAAGTTGTGACCAATAATGACCGACTGATTCGTTCCATTTAAAAATGCTTTATTGATCGTTTTTGTTTCAACATCTGTCCAATAAATCGTATCTGTATCTGAGTCCCAAGTCAAGGCTATAGCACTTTGCACATGATCCACTGGAATGACTGTGTCAAAGGCTCGCGTTGCTTGGTCCAAAGGCATTAATCTAAGATCCTTCTTCCTAGCAAAAATCAGTAAATTGTCAGCCGAAGAGGCACAGTTTTTACCGTCTCGTTTTATCTTTAAACCGACTGGACAAACACAGCTGTAGCCAGCACTATTTGGTAAACACATGTGGGAACACCTTCCATTGTTATCTCCACAATGATTAGTGTAATTTGGTTGACGTTGAGGATGGTAACTATGTATGTCCATTGGTAGATAAAGATCTGCGAACATATTATTTACTGTAATTACGTAATATTACATTTATATTAGTATTTTTAAATCCATTACAACAATGAAATGATGATCATAACATTAAATTTATTAGAATTTGTTTATATGAGGATAGTAATTATTTACTTGAATGAATAGTTTTGAAGCCTCGACCGTTTCCTTTATTAGCCAACGATATACTCTTAAAATGCCAATCAGTCCAATATATGTAGTCCTCGAAGACAGTAATTGCAAAAGGATGGTGCAAGCCTTTACTAATTACTTTCTTCCTATCAGTTCCATCTAAATGAGCAGACTCAATAACATGATGCTTCGCATCAGTCCAAAATATTCTGTCGGTTGTATAATCAATCGTTAATCCATTAGGCCAAAATATTGAATCTGTTATCAGAGCCACTCTACCAGAACCATCCATATCAGCTCGTTCTATTATAGGTTTTGATCCTATTAGAATTATATATAAATGCATATCAAATTGTTATTATTTTATATGTACAATGTATGAAATTAAAGCCGAACAAATTACCCCAATCAGTCCAGTAAACGTAGCCGTAGTGCGGATGTACCGCTATAGCTCGTGGTTTCTCAATATCATTAGAGATCAAAACATGTCTGACTTTTTTGTCGATAGTAACCACTTCAACTCTTCTTGTTCCGGAATCTGTCCAGAAGAGTAAATTATGAATCCAATCTACCGCTAAACCAGTTGGACTTTCAAGTCCCCATCGAATTACCTCTGAAATAAACAATTACTAATGAAATTTTCAGTCGCTAAACGTCTTATTTTTAATCATTGCCTCGATGTTTTACCTTCCTCATTAGTGCCATTAATAGAAACTTTTTTAATCACGTTCAAAGACACATCTGACCAATAAATTATGCCCGATTTATAGTGATAATCCAATGCTACCGCATTGTGTAAACCTTTGAGAATCGACGAGTACTTCGAGTTAGTTAAACTAACCTGAAAATTAGATAAGCGTTATATTCACAGTTCTATTAATTTACACTAAAACGCGCAATGTCAATATTTTACTTGTCGTATGTCAATTCGATTTGCAAATATTAATGTTGGGTTAGCTCCAATAGCTTTGCACGTTCTTCCATCGGGTCGTAAAACATATCCCGCCATGCAGTCGCATACAAATGATCCTTTCGAATTCTTACATATTTGACTACAAACTGGTTCCTATAATATTACATTATGATTAATTCAATGATAGCAAAAATATTTTCAAATTCATTAAACATTGAAGTTTGTAGTCTATTAAACTAAGTCTGATATTACCGTTTATTAAAATTTAAACCAACTAATTCAAAAGATTTTTCCAACCTTTTAAAAAATATTACATTTTAAATACCTGTATGAATTCGCATTCATTTATATCATTGCAGGTTACATTATCACTTCCAAGATAGTATCCTAAATAACAAGCGCATGCTTTGACCTCATCTGCAGTTAAAATACAAAGCTGATTACATTTATCTTCCGGTGTACAAACACGTTTCATAGGACAATTTAATTCATCTGCAACATATATTTAATTTGTTAATCATATATATATGTTTATGGGGAATTCATTTTAAACTGATAAATCGTAATAATTTGAAAAATACATATTATACGATAAAAAAAACATCTCCGTGGAGACATTTTCTATAATCAACCCTCCTTTTTCAACCTCTATTTTTGATTGTGCGATTGGATTCTAATTCTAAATATAAAGATAGATTCTCTCTCATGTACATATTTATATTTATTAAATTAAATAAAATAAAAAATATATTACAAAAGCATTTGTTATACTTTTGTACATAATTTATATTTTTTTATTCTTAATAACCTACCATCTTTTTCAGGACAATCTGCAATACCATCACAGACGTGTTTATTACTAATACACTGATGATGGTGATAGCGTACAAAGAAAGATGGACTGGTAGTTAAGGTATCATTTTCAGTTGGTGAAGGTTTACACAAATATTGAGTAGCTTCACAATGCGCGGCACAGTATTCTTCATCGTCGCCATCCGAACAGTCTGGTACTCCATCGCACACCCAAAGGCGCTACAAAAAATATCATTATTTCATGCAGTCCACTGCAATTATATTTCATTTCCATGTTGATACCAACCGGTATGCATGTGCCTGCAAAACAGGTGAATTCATCTTGCTTACAAACTTTTGGTTCTGGATATTTGCAATTCTCTTCATCTTCACCATTTTTACAGTCAGCTTCTTTGTCGCAAACTTTCTTCTTACTGATGCACTTTCCACTTAGACATCTAGAAATAAACGTTTAATGAACATAGATCCAAATTGAAACGAGCCAAAGTTAGAGTCAATTTTCACCTGAATTCATTAATACTACAGTTGGTCGATACGTCGGTTGGACAGTTTTCTTCATCGCTCCAATCCCCACAATCATCCTCCCCATCACATTTATAATTGCTTGGAATGCATCTTGGGTAGTTGCATTTAAATTCGTTTTCCTTGCACTGTAATTCAGCTATTTCTGAACAGAAATAATAATGAATTCCAAATCATAATTTATATTGTTTATTTTATTAGTCATTTTTCGCTTAACAAAATACGAAATATATGATTTAAATTTAATTGTTTCATTCTTACCACATTTTTGTTCATCAGAACCATCTTTGCAATCCTCATCTTTGTCGCACCTCCATATGTCTCTAATACATGAGCCATCCAAACACAAAAACTCATCATCGTTGCAAGTTCTATAATTAAAAAAATAAATTTATGTCTTATTACACAATGTTATCAGCTGATCTGAACCATATATTTTACTCTAAAAGAAAACAGACTGAATAAAATTGATTTATATGTGTGGCAACTTATAAATGGAACATACGAACAATGGGGGACCAAGGGAAGATTCTATAACATCATGCGTCAATAACTCAGATGAGATTCGTTTCATAGGGTTGCAGTTGACACGTGCGATAAAAGCGGGATCATATGATTCATTGAATGAATACTTAAGTGAAATCCGTTTAGGGATGTCAAACAGTAGTTCTTTGCTTTGACTTTAAACAAGTATTGATATTTAGTTAAATATATCTACAAAAAGATGTTTAATAGACGAATGAAGAAAGAGATGATTTCATTAATTGGCATTCCCAATGCACACAAAATTTTGCACACGTTTAAAATAGTAAAAGAAATTCATACAACATTAATATTCTGAAAAGTTTCAACGTGTTTGCATAAACATAAAATGCAAGTTTATATTGATCAATTTATTAAAATTCATAAAATATTTATTTTTGTAATTTAAAATACCTGGTTAAAAATATTATTACTCAAATTATCTCGTTACAAAATATAAAACTAAGTAAATCTACACATTTATTCAAAATGTCAAAATTAAATTCATTTAATCACGTTCGTGAAAAATGAATGTGATATGTTTAATATTTATGTTACAAATAAATATGACATTTTTATGTATAAAAAAATGTTATAAAATTCTTTAAACATTCACTCTTACAATTATTGCACTTTTTCGGACACATAAAATAGGACGTCAAATCATAATGAGATTTGGCAACAACAAACAATTTACATAAACTTCATATGCATTCATGTACAATTAGGTGAGAAATCAGCAATCATGCACAATTAAAGGATCCGTTGAACACGCATCAATCAACATGTTTACCCCATGACAATCAATGCAGTTCTTTCTACAGGCGCAAAGTAATTGTTTGGACGATCATAGACTTCTGATAGGGCTGTCAACAAAGTGCATTCTCATCACGACGGAGCTTTCAGGAGTACATATGTCAACGACACGTCTACGTAGGACCGCATCTGTTCTTAAGGGTCGTTGTCATTGGGAATGAGTGCACTCTAACGACCCTCATTTTTTAAAGTACCTTGCGAAGCAGCGAGGAAGCAATCGAAAAGAAGGTGCCTCAATTTGGCCCGACTTTGGAACGTACGAAGAAGACAAAGGGATTGCCTCCTTTTTTACCTTTTTTACCGCTGTGCCTGCTGTTAATGCAAAGCCCAGCCAAAGTGAAAAGCAACAATTTTCGTCCATTTCTTTCCGCGAAAAAACACTTTTTATCTACATTATGCTAATTACTGATAAAAAGTTGATCAGTTTGAAAAAAATAAATAATATAAACAAGACCGAAAAAACAAAAATAATTATAAATAACTTTGCTCACTATTAGTGAGCACCCTCAAATAAATAAGATATCCTTTAAATTACATAAAAATAACTGATTAAGATGTTACTTTAATATTATCTAGGCTTTATATCGCATTAAACAAGTCATTGATAATTGCAAGAAAGGCTAATTACGAATCGATGGTTCATCGAATAAGCTCGAATACAATTTGCAGCGTGAACATTTTTATAAGAAATTACAGTCTTGTAAATAATTAACAAGCATTTATCTCTGATTCCATTACAATCTATAAAATAATCAAATTTCCCAGAACGGAATAGGAATTCAAATATCATAAATAATAAGCATGGTAGCAATCAATCGAAGTTCATTCAAACGCGTTATTCAAGATTTCGCAGTTACAAGTCTAATTAATTTTGGCGCATTCGTGTCATAATCGATAATTTGGATTATATTCAACCCAAATGATTCTGCAAAGGAAGAGTAAATGCTCGCTGAATAAAATTTATTCGAACTGATGCTTTCTATATCGTTAAACAATTTTCCATCGCTGGTCACAACAGTGGTCGATATCCCCGCGTTACCAACGCAGTCATTGTCGTTGCTAAGCAACCGTTCTCCAGTGACTTAGAATCTGGACTTCGTCCAGATTGTCGTTTAGTTCACCTATTTGCTTGCAAAGCGGGTTCCACCTTGTTTATCGACAGACCCTGCATATTTCGACTTCAAAATAGTCACTGAATAAGAAATCGGATTGCCTCGCTGGGGCGATAAGTAGACCAATTGAACATTTTGAAATTACTGAACGTTGCAAAAAGTTTGGCCGAAACGCGAGAGAAAAGAAGGAGTTGAACTTGAAACTTATAGTACGCGTCACTACCCACGCGAGATTTAATGTCGCGTGTGTGGGTGAGTGCTTCGCTGAGCGTAAAGGGGCGAGATCGAGACGGAAATTAAGTTCAAAATCTCTTGAGGAGGAATCACCTCGCTGATTTTTATGCAGATAATTTGAAAGGCACGTGTATCAGATAAATGATTTTTGTACTCTTTTAAGCTGTGCCTCTGCAGTACGAACAATGCATTGATACCAAATTTGATAATATTTACAGTAAAGATAATGAACACTTAATACAATTACTATTCTGAAATATTAGTGATATGAAATTAATGATTTTTAAATAATCAAGCAGAAATATATTTTTTTTTTTTTTTTGGCAAACAATAGTAGTTTATTATATTTTAGTCAACGTACTTTTTTGTGTTACAATTTTCCTCATCAGAAAAGTCTTGACAATCATTTTCATCATCACATACCCAGGATAATTGAATACAAAGTCCGTTCTTGCACTCGAATTGACTGCTGGTGCAGTTCGCACCGGTTCCTGAAAGAACAGAAATCCAAGATTCAAACATTTATCATATTATATATGCAGTCAACGAACATTTCCTACAATTAAAATAGTTACCGCAATGGGATTCGTCCGAATAATCCCCACAATCATTGTCGCCATCACACAGCCATTCTTTAGAAATGCAAGTTCCAGTGTATGGACAACGAACGTTACGATCGCCCTGACAAGTGTTGTTTTTTCCGTTTAACACGTTGTCGCAATTTATTTCGTCCTCTGCATCTTCGCAGTCCACCTGTTGAAACGAAGTTAGGCATCTTGTTAAACGATATATACGCTCAATAAATTATTATAAATATTGGGATTCCAAAATTCGTTAATTTCTAATCAAAAAAACAATTAACCCCAGCACGCAAAAATAATAT
>JABFOX010003726.1:0-10076 GCA_022817665.1 Axea sp. ZL-2020
TTGTAGTAAAAATGAAGCAGGATTACACGAATAAAAAAATGACCGAAATTGTATGTGCTTTCATTGAATGCATTTGCCATAAGACTTCCTTTGTAAGTATTCGATTTTTAATGTTAAATTCACGTTTTTATTTAATATTTAATTCAATATTACCTATTAATTTTGTAGCTAGATAACATGAATCAATTTGATATTGCATCCGGTGATGTCCAGTTAAGAATAACAAAGGAAAAGTGTTATGATGGTGATTTTTCGTCCTGTTTATGGGCTGATTTCTTAGATAGTATGAAGTATTGTATACGAAATATTGGTAATAATGCATTATTGTTGTTGTTGTTCTTATTATCATTATCATTATCATTATTATTATTATTATTATTACAGTAACATTTCAGTAGTCATGGTATACAGTAAACTCTCCATAGAGAAAAATATACCAAATATATACAATACAAATAAATGGAAATTTAATTAAAAATTACAACTTTTAGTATAGTTTAAATTTGATATAGTATTTAACTTTTATAAATACTTTTGTGAATTATTCCATGTTGAATATGTGTAGCTAACTTAATTCCAATGTTTTCTTTTAATTATATATTTTATTATGTTTTTTTTCTTAAAATTAGAAATACATTGTAATAATTTTGATATTACAAAGATACTGCTGTGCTGTTTCAGACCACGTAGATTTGGTGCTAACATATCATATAGGACATGCTCTGGGGGGATGTATGAGAAAGGAATACAAATATTAATTATTCTGCATAATTTAAATATGTAAAAATATAGAGAAATAAAACATAACACAGATTTTCTGTCATATAAATTATATATATTAGTTTATATATTATACTCTGTATTGGTGTACATTTTTAATTAATCCTTGTAAAAATAAATATTTAGCTTCAGAAATGTATATTCAATTGAATCAAAGAAACGAAATGTTGAGTACAAAGATTTTATTATATTAAAGTTAATATTTATAGAAATATTCAGTTACTGTGTCAGCATTTTATTACAAAAGTAATAATAGCGATAACTTTTACATATAATACATAATAAATAAAATAAGTTTTTATATAAATATACAATTTTCAAATATTTGTAGAATCCTCTGGTTGGTTGTCCAATAAATTAACCCAGTCAGGTATTCTGTTCGCTTTGATATACTGGTCTCGGGTAATACACCTAGAAGGCAAATCCGCCATTCCAAAAATGGCACCACCAAGCCAAGCAGTATAATTTGCTTTACAAGGTGCCGAGTGGAATTTGAATGTTTTCAAATAAAGTTTGTCATTATAAAGTTCACTTTTTGCAAGAGATTGAAGTTCTGCTTTCAATCTGGCAGTAAAACCTTTTGTTAAAGTTGTTCCTCCAATTAACAAAATATTTTCTGCTAAAGGTCGTCGAGCATCGATTGAACACTAAAACAAATATTCATAAAATTGAAAACTAGTAGTTACGTAGAAACTTTGTTAATATTTTTATAAGAATTTATGCATTTTATAATTAGTATTTATGGATCAAATTGCACTGCTAATAACTATACAAAAATACGCAAAACAATAAATTCCTGACATTGATTTGTTTAATTGAAGATTACTTAACCCATTCGCTGCCAAGCTTAAATTATATGAATGCATGACACTCAGCCAAAGACGTGTATACTCGTCCTTGGCAGCGAATGGGTTAATATGTCGTTAATAAATAATTTGTATGAACTATTTTTACAGCAGCATTTCAATTGCATCTTTATTTATATTTGCAATTGCACAATTGCAAATAAACTAAAACATATTCTCGCCCTTTTTTTGGTAATACAGAGCTTTTACATTTTTCAAAATTCTAAGGTTCTTTCAGTCGTCAATACTGAATACCTTTACCGTCTTTACTTTTTTATGTATTCTCTTTCCTTTCGCATGAAAAGGAAAAGTTTAGTTAAAGTTTGAAATTAAACATTGGCACTCTCAAGTTTGTCCTTATATCCGACACTTGGATGAAAAAAGTTCAGATCATGAGCACTTCCCAAGTGAGAAATATTTAAGAACTTATCTTTCAAAATATTTCGACATGAAAACTAAGCCTCTCAAACATATTTTACATTTATAAATTCAGTATCATAAATCATAGATATCCATGTAAAAATTTACTCTTATATAATTTACTTTACTTTGATATATAAAATACAGTTTACTAAATTTAAATTATACAAAATAGCATATTCCAGAACGCCTAAAATTTGGTATAAAATATTTACTTTTATGAAACGTATAAAATATTATTTACAAAAATTAAACCCTTAAGTATTGTTTTCTTATATATATAAAATAAGTGATATGAAAAACTATTTTTTTGTTAAAACAAGGTAATTGAAACACAAGGTGGAATAAAATTATACAAAACTGCTGGCGTTGTTATAAGTGATTAAAATAACGTTTTCAGGAATAAATGTAAGCAATAAATAAATAAGCAGACATGCGATCTCAAAGAAGTAGCAATGTGGAAGAAATAGCAAGATTGACAGGATAAATAGAGGTCGAAAAATATAACTAAAACACACGAGAGGAGAAATCTCTGGGCAAAAAGAAAGGAAAAATTGTTTGGTAGACGCGAAATTGTTCAAAAGCATTTCTTGCCATTTTTTAGTCTTATCAGTTTCCTCGTGCATTTTTCCAGTAATGTGCTCTTCTTTTTGACCATTACTTCAACGGTGTATGAGATTATGTTTGTCTAATGGAAATAATTTACAAAGGAAGTGCTTTAGCACACCTTTTATTTCACATGTACGCAAACATATTCTTCACGATAGAAAAATTAGGTTAAAAACAACGTAATTGAATTTAGACAACTTTTTCATCTCCGGATAACTCGATTCAGTGAGGTGTTCCTAAAAACTGATATTCCTCCACGTTAAAAAAATTATGATTGTTTGTTTTATGCTTTTAAGATATAAGTTGATAATGTTTAATGCTCACATAAATCTAGCAAACTTAGAATGATCGTATAATGCTAAGTATTTGATTAAAAATTACTTATCGTTAAATTATGTAATATATTTAAACATTTACCATTAAATAAAAAAAAGTACTGGCAAAGCAGTCGGTATACCTTGGTCCATTTTTGACATCAATATGGTAATGTTAAAAAAGTGCAGAGTGTTTATTTTAATTAAGTGAATATGCATTTAAATTTGAGATAAAAAGTACGGATTCCTATATGAAATTTTGAAATTGCACCCTGTTCCACGTACTGGGATGGTAAGAGAGGGGTTATTTTCAAACAGACGTACCTCTTGATATTCCTCTTGAAAATATTAATGATATATTTGAAACATTTTTCACGTACAATACTTATTTCTTGAAACATTTTGTATTGTCGACTTAAAATATACACCGCATCTACAACTAAATATTTCCAGGTATTTTGGTTAATTTGTATGATTCTCATACAAAATCAGTTAAATGTTTCACTTGTAAACTTGTCTATTACCAATTCCATGAGATTCATGATCATTTAAATATATATACATTATTATTTTTTAAATAATTGACAAACGCATGGAACATTTGAAGAATTTTCTATATAAATTGAAGAATTTTTTATATAAAATACTTACTTGAACAAACCTTTTTATAACTTTATAAACATTTAAAAAACGTTTTCATAATGTTCTGTAGTACGTTTCCTGAACATATTCCTAATTTTTTACTCAGATATAGTAAGAACAAACATTGTATCTCTTTAAAACATACGAATAGTTATTTGTTAATAAATGTTATTAGTTATGAATATAAGCAAATATTATCATATCGTAACTTTATATTAAATTAATTAAAATAATTAAATTATACATATAAACACATACTAAACAAGTTATATAATACACATATGGATTATATGTAAATCACATATATATGTTTTATATTGATTATACATATTATACATGGATATAAATTATACACGAAATATACATAAACCAAATGTGAATTGTCAATGGGTATTACATATAGAAATAAATGAATAATTGTTTTTATCGTTAGAACACTGTTATGACAATTGTTAGCCAACACTGGCAGAAAATTTATTAGCATTCCATTTGGTAGTACCAATAAACGATACAGTATCAATATTTTGCGAACTTTGAATTACTGTGTATTCTTTTCCTGTTCTTTTATGCAGAGCAATAAAACTTCATTTTTCAAATACTTCCATCTTTTGCTTCAGATTTACTTTGCAAACTAGATAATGGTATATTGATTTTACAATACAGGCAATTATATTGTGTAGATAATACGCAAAATACCAATACAGATTTTTATTTAAAAATAAATTTTAATTTCTTTCTCTACATATTTAACAATATAAATTTTGATAATACATATTCAATGACGCCTACTTCATTATCTCAAATATGCATAAAATGATTTATAATTATGTGATTAATATTGATATAATATTTAGTGTAATCAAGTGATTAATAATTATATATTTTGTAATATTAAACAATTAAATAAATATTTAAAAAATTTAAAAAGTGTAATGCAATACCCTTTTTTGTACTAAAATGCATTTTTAACACTGATAATTATAAAATAGTTTTAATTAAACAATCAATATTTTACACAGATACATAAAAAAACAATCAATAAGTTACAATTTAAATAAAAATTGTATAATAATGTGTAATATAATTAATTAAACTGTTGTTAAACAAAAAGAAACGTTGTCTTAAATATTTTACTTTGTATATTTCTAATCATTTGTAATTAATTATTAAATATTTATTACAAAAATGTAAGTTTGGAAAGCTTAATTGGTTGCTAATTGAAACGTCTGTCAAATGCATTATTATAAAGAACGTATCCTATTAACTTTCAGCATTCTTAGTACCACAATTTTCCATACTTCAAAAGAAATGTTTATATCGCTATAAAAAATTGCAACTCGGAAATTCTATGTATGTTCACAAAATGCGTAATTGCATAAAATCGTAGTAAACAAAAAACTTGAAAGGAACAAAAGTCTTTATATTTTTGATGAAATTTTTGTTCGCTTTAGAAATACTAAAACACAATTATATTTGCTTGAAAAATACTGCAAATATATTCTCAACTGAATAATTTAACAAGTGTAATTTCACAACGTCTAATTATAAAATTGACATGTGAACTTTTCATTAATCTTTATACATCATGCGTATAATATGATGAAAAGTTACTGACTAAGAAATTCTAATATTTTAAAAATGTCGCTTGCATAAAACCTACCAGAATATAGGTGCGTTGTTTTAAATTGAAATGCATTATTAATGCAACTCCAATTTTTCTTTTCCTTTGGCTCAACGCAATAGAAATTAATTAACCAATTATCTGACCCATATAAGGGTCAATGCGCATTTCTTATTAAAGAATCGGTAATAGCAACGGCATTTATGATCAAAATAATTTTTCGTTTCAGGAGATCACGTAATTCAAAACAATCAAGCTGGCGAACTTAACGAGTTGTATATCGACGATGGATGATGACGATCAAGATGATTTTCACTATACAGGAAGTGACGTTGAAATCGATGATTATACGGACTCCGAGGATACCCCTTACGTTATTTACCAGTCGTCGGAGAAGCTTTTTGATACCGATCAACCGGTTTGGAAAAAGTTCAGTTTCCTTTTGACTTTATCGACCGTTATTCTGTCCACGACTATTCTGATCATCAGCTATCCGCTATACTTCGAAAGTGTAAGCACAGTCTCCAATGCCTATACAGGTACAAATAAAATGAACAAATTTGCTAATATTTTAAACGCTTTGAACGCACAGAAACGCGTTTAATCCAAACTTGCAAACTTTTAAAACATTTTACATTCAAACTGACAAAGGCACTTTTTATCCAGCAGCGTTTATTAACATTTCTAAAGTTTACCCAACGACTGATTCGTTTCACTGAAACTATTTTATATAAACCGTTTGATATTAAATTTGTGTATTTGCTTCACATAATTTTGTACAAGCATTTTTTGCGAAATTGTGAAAACTGGGAAATAATTTATAATTGTTTCGAGACAGCGTGCATGGGCTGTTTGTCTTTCAAGTTCGCATACTTGCTAATAATTCAGGAAAATTTTAGTCAATGAAAATAAAAAAGTTACGTACGTTTCATTCAGTCGTTACATACCCAATACGTAATTAAAAAACGGCAACATGAAAATTCGTTTGATAAATTTTATATTACATTTCAGAAACTCTTTTTGAAACTCTTTTTGAAAGACGTATTTTATGAAAAAGATTAACACCATTAAAATTTGCCGCTTCGTAAACTCTGTGTGTTTAAAATTCAATAAATAATTTATTTTTTGAGATCGTCAGGAAGAACAATAATTTAAATGAACAAGTATTCTAAGAAGATAATAGAATGAGTTTTATTTTAAATTACCCTATTTTTTATTATGTCTTCCAACATTTCGGATCGTTTACCGTTTCTCTGAGAAGGAAAGAGTTTTTAAAGAATGCTTATAATATTGCGTATATATATATAGGACATTTTCATTTAATGATTATAATAAAATTTATGTATTTTCTAGTTAATATCTTAACTTTTGCTAGTTGTCTAGTTGTTGTCATTTTAAATTAATGCTTTATATAATAATGGTTTTTTATTTTATTTATATATATATATTAAAAAAATCCTGGATCATTGAATTTTTTAGATGTTTTGCTGGAGTTTAGAAATGACTAAATAATTACAAATTGTTGTAGAAAATTCACATGATTTGGTAAATTTCGAAAACTAGAAGATTCTCATCATAACGTTAATCAAAAAATAGATATAGTTTATAATTTAGCTGACAAAATTAAAAATTCCAGTAGGAAAATTTTTATTGTTGTATTAAAGGTATAAAGAAACACTTTAAACTTCGACTTAATGATAATAAAAATAATTTGAATATAAATAATAAATTGTTATAAAAATAGTATAGTAGTATTTTATATTAAACGAATGAAACATACAATTATAAACATTAATAAAATACATTTTAACAACTATTTTCATTGATAAAAGGAAAATAATATTAACTTCAATAAATTAAAAGATAAAATGATTGAAAAAAAATCAAACATAATATGTAGTAAGTATTGTATATATGTTTATGTACGACAAATAAAAAGATGTTTAAAAATAAAAATTTATGAACATAAATATAACATGAAAAAAATCCTAAGCAGTATACAGCTAACAAAATATATAGTAAATATGAATTTTAATTTTGATAAAATTAAATTATTATATAACGAAAATAGTGACAAAGAAATGATCAGAGTATACAAAAATAAATTGCCACTTATGAACGTAGGGACATAGAAAATCTTAATAGTGCATATCATAATACACTTATAAGGGAAACAATAATATATATGTTTATGTAAGCAGCTCCTTAAATAAACAAAACGTTATTATAATAACAAAAATATATAAATGTATAACTTTTGTTATAATTAAGAAATATACTCTATGAATAATGAGTAAATTAAAATAAAAATTTACTTTATTATACATTTACTTCCTAACGGTCTCAAAAAATAATTTCACATATAATAATAATCTATATTATTAAAAAACTAGAATAAAACTAGAATTATTTTAACTACCTAATGATACATCGAAAACTAATAAAATTATAAAGAAAAAAATTCACTAAATAAAATATATCCCATTTTATAAAATACAAGTTTATAAAACACGCATAATTTTTTCGAACGTATGAACCTCTTTCTCATTGAACATTGCTTGAAGTAAGCTGTAACTAAAATTTATAAGTAGAAAATTTAAATAAAATATAATCGAATATAATTATTTAATTATTTTGAGTTATACACATGAAAGGTAGATGATAATATTTCACAAAAATACGTTGATTTAATGATTTTATAATTCCAATAATAATATATTAAACTTAGTAAACTAATCTAAACAGTTATGGTTTCGAACTTTTTATTATAAATGCATAAAACACACACACACACACAAACACACATATATATAATTTTACGCATACAGACACTTTCACACAGATATGTACTAAAAGCATATTGTCCGATCTCTAAAGGAAATCCTGCTTCTCTCACTTACTGTGTTCAGTGACATGCACAGCGATTATTGAAATTCGTATCACAATGGTAGGCATTAAACAACATAACGAATGTAATGTGGTAAATAAACTAAGCTAAGTTCATACTAAAGTAAAATTATTTGTATGGCTTTGATTAAATACAATGTGTAATTATCCGTATGAGAACTCATCATTTAATTTTCAATAAATTAAAATTAATTATGCACAATTTCATAACATTTATAAAGATTTTCATCAATAACAAAAGCATGACTTTTTTATCTGAAGTTAGATTTTTATCTAGAATAATGTATTTGGTTATATCACGTTGAAAAAAATGACAAAATATCCATGAGGAGGTTGGGAGATAGGATTTTGCGCACCGTTTGACTCTAAGAAGGGTCGATTTGTTATTTGATTCATTTGTAAAATTGTTAAACCAAGAACATTTTTTTAGTGAGCGTGTTTTATTCTTCTGCTCTGTTTGTCACATTCAGAATTATTTGAAGTAAGCTTTATGAAGGGTAGCGAATATATCTTCGGTGACACGCATAAGCTATGAATCATTGTATACACGAATCCCAAGATTTCGACCAATAAATTGGCCAGTGCAGTAATCTTTTATTGTTGTGTTTTCTTCTTTATCTTCTACATTATAAATAGTCCATAGATGATAATTTGTTGTATTTCGGAAATGTAAAACAATTCTAACTGTCGTTAAACCTGACTACGGCAATTTATCGGCATTCCTCCATATTTATTTGTTTTCATAAATGATTTATTTGTAGTTTTAATTATTATAATTATTTTTAATATTGTTAATGAAATTTATACATTTTTTAATTAGATTTAATATGTCCTTTGGGCATGAGGTGAATTTATATTTGTAAGGTCTTGAAGAACAGTTTATTTTCTATAAAATAAAAAAAAAAAATAAATAGTTCGGATAAATTGTAACAAAATTATATCAGTTTAAAAAAAGTGTGCACGCCCTTATTACACTTTGCGGAACTTTACTTCAGACGTGAACTAATGTTTCAGCTAGTTGTCGAAGATCTGTCAGAGGTCTTTCCAAATATTTTATATAACCCAACCTTATTTCTTTTTAGACACAAACCTTTGTTTAAACTTATGTAATTTTGTTAAAATTGAACATAAGAACTTTTTTTTCATTTTGTAGAAAATGAAATACTCTATAAGACAATATATATCTATAAGACAATAAATATCAATTCCGAAACCCCTTTACAATATTTGCAAAGTTGCTAAATTTTTCTCTTAAAAGTGATTTTGGTTTTCATGTGATATAAATGAAAAACATACGTTAGATCTTCAAAGCTTAAAATTCAATTTTGAATGTAAAAAAAATATTTTATTACGCAGTAGTTTTACGAAGTTATAACAGGTTAAAAATCAAATTTTTTTTCATAAATTTCAATTATATTTATTCTTAACTCATACTTTTAAAACAAATATTTTATCATTTATTTAAAATTCTCAAAATTTAATACTACTGACATGTCTCTTGCTGACATCAACTTTAAAATCTTTTTAACTTCATTTTCAGTTTTTCAAATATGATAATGTTGTATTATCTATTTTACTCTAATATATATTATAATTACATTTATTATATTTTAAAACCAATTTCATATATTATATGTTTTAATTAAAACTTCTTTACTATTTATATAATCGTATATTTCATTTAAATCTATCTGTCCTATTATATTATTACTTTTTTGTATTTTTACAGCATTTTGATAAGTATTTACAATCTAAGGTCGGAACGTTAATAAAAAGAAATAAACTCATATGTATTACATAATTTTAATATTTTAGTTTTTTAAATAATAATTCTATTTCTATACAAAACAATATTTTAAAATCATGACCATCGACATTTGCCTGCTTAAGTAGACATAAAAAAATGCGCTAAATTAAGAATTAAGGAACACCATAAAT
>JABFOX010003727.1:0-10075 GCA_022817665.1 Axea sp. ZL-2020
CAATTTTCTTTTTATTTTGTATACTAAAAATTCGTTTTTCATATTTATTCTGATGTCACCAATCTAGAGAAAAAAATCAATCCTTATCCGATCACGTTGATCCCTCTGAATTCATTAGAACGAAATGTTCAAGCGAAATATTTTCAGTACAAAATAGACGCAAAAAATATTTGCAAAAAGGTTAAAATGATTTTAACATTTTTTATGACAAATTTATAAATGCGAGAATATTTTCCCAAAGTTTTTATTAATGACGTTAACATTTTTCTGCTGAAATTATATCATTGGAAATAATTGTAAAAATGTATCTTAATAGTTTAAAGAGTAGTTGAATTTATGATGAAGCATTATGAAACCTCGAGATATTTATTTAATGATATAACTATAATACATTTTGGTATTATATGACAAATACAGTATATTTCATAATAATTATTTTAATTACACATGTACTAAACAAATATTTATATAATTAATTAATAATGTTTTTAAAATGCTTAATCAATATTTTATTAAAAATTATTACATTAATGTATATAATTATATTTATGTGAAATAAGGAAAATAAAAATAATAATCGTAAACATTTTTAAGTTGCAAATATTATTTGTTTGAAAATATTAATACACTTAATTTAACTTTTGTTATGCGTTGTAATACGTTTTTATATATATCAGATAATGTTTTGAAAATTGAATTATAAATAATTCAAAATGATGTTCTATATCCTCACTTTACTACAAGCATAATAATTATGCATGAATTTTTTCTTGCTATATTAAAAAACAGGGTCATTCTTATTTTTAATTGAATCATTTTTTTAAATAGACAGGAAATAATCATATCTACATTTATTAACCATTTTTCAATACTTTTTTATGGATTCTATTTAATTTTTTAAAATACTTTTTTCCGAAATAAAAAGTGAAACAACATGTAATTTACGATTGAGTTACATATCTACATATATTAATTTGTATAATAATAGTCATACGCAAAATTGCAAAATACAATTATACACTAGAAAACTTCTAAAAGTGTAAAGGGGCATCTTTTAAGTTAATGGTGGGCTTTGTAGCGGTTGAACATTTTGTTTTTCTTATTCTATTATGATCATTTTTTTCTTATTCATTTTTATGAGATAAAATTGCAATGTCCTTTTTTGGTTAGTTTTTACATTTCCGTTCTAAAATAAATAGGTTAAAATAATATGTTTTTTCATTTTAAAATAATAAAAATAGTGGAGTGATATTTTGTTACACGTATTGAATAAAATTATATTATTTATGAGAATATGAACGACGCGGCGTACAAATTAAAGTAAACGGAACTTACAAAACTAAAATTCAGTTTGTTTTTTAAATAAAAAAAATTAATGCATATAGTTTCATTTATGCACTCGATTTATAGTAGCAGTTTGAATTTCATACAATATTCGCATCAAAACAATATCAGTTATTAATCCTGGAAGTGGATAATTATATTGATTATTTTTAAATTTTGTATAAAAGCATTAATTTATGGTCATTATCATTGGAAACATTTTGAGTATATAAGAAATCTTATCGATTTATCTATGCATGTAACATATAACTCGTATATGATGATGTAAATGCTGTTTAAAGTTGTATACATATTTTATGCGTGCACCATACATGCTTATCAATATTCATCCTTTTATTAATAAAATTTCTGGTTTGCGAATAAACAATGTTTTAATGCATCGTTAACCTTTTATCTGCATACTTATATCTTATCTATATTAACAAAAAGGATATTAAATTAATGTTTTCGTATATAAAACAAAAGTACTCAAAATAATTTTCGTTATAAATTTATGTTTATACATATAATATACTAAAATCATAAAATTCTGTTATTAATGTTATTTATAATATTCTATTAGTTATTTGTAAAATTCTGTTAGTTAAAATAAAGTTATTTAGTACTTATCAATTGACTATTTTGTATAATAACACTTTATTCATTTTTAAGCTAAATATTAAATTACAACAACAATATTAATTAAATCAGTATTAATTTTAAATAAAACACAAAGCTAGTAATTGGATTAAATTCGATATTTTTAGTACTCCGGTTCGAGGATCTGTGGATGCTGGTCAACCGGATTTAAACAAAAATCCAATGATTGCGCTAGTAACCGCGAAAGAGGTGCATAAAGCAACCACTAATCCAACAAACCACTCGAATGCAAGCATAAAAAATTCGAACGGATCCATGCACGAGCGTAAAAAGTCGGTGAGTGAATCCAAGTCGAGTCAAAAGGCGAGCAAATCCAACATCAACGTCACGACCAATCCTCTAGACATCTCATTTTGTGCTACGACAACACCTGTGAATACTCATCAAATGTCTGGTAGCGTGAAAGGACGGTCCAGGTCGACAGGTAATTTTTCATCATTATTTATCTTCCATTTCTTGGGTTGGACGGTGTTTCTCAGTTATTATGTGAAATGCAAATGTTCGTGATATTTTTGGAGCTTCCAGTGGATTATTGTAATCACTGTTTCATTTTAATTATTGTATACTTTTTTCACAATGTATTTATAGATTCGATAAATACACTGAAAGAAACAGATGATTGAAATAATGATTCAGATCATTATTTAGGTAATTTTAAATCGTGTACTATACAATACGTGGATTTATATAAGTACAATAAGTGATAGGTTTACTTATGATTAACTTGTGTGTACTGAGTTTGAATTCTTAATAAGTTGTTTATTTTTCATCAATATTTGAACATATTTGACGTGTATATTTTTATTTAGAAACATCTCTAAGTATTTTAATTAATAATGAATTCGTATTGAATATTATTTGGTTTTTTATTTTATTTAAGGTTAATGTTTGATAGTGAAATACTGATAATAACATGTTTTACGTAATTATTTAAAATAATTTGTTTTCTTTCTATTCAAATTTATCTTAGAAAATATAATAATTAGTTAATAATATTTTGTATTCATAAAATACTGAGTTTGTATTTAAAATTTAAAAATATTAAACGTAAGATATTTCTGCTTCGCACAGGAATATATAACATAAGCTACGATGACTTAAAAAAAAGGTTTTTTTATTTAAGCTGAAAGTAAATTTTACTTTCAACAAAGTGTAATCATATTCAAATATATTTAAATTTAAGAGCATATAAAATAAATTAAATATCTAATGCTTAACCTGAAAATTTAAATGTACTTTATTAAATAATTGTTCATAAAATTTTATTTGTAAGATAATTTTTTGCTATCGTATGTAAAAAAAACCACGAATAATAGGGAAATGTTATTTAAATTATTCCTCGTAAAGTTTAATTTAGAAGTCTTGCATTGCTAAAAAAAATTTACGGTGTTAAATAATTACAAGAAGTCATTAATATCGTACAAAATAATAATTTAAAAATGACATATTATTAGTGTAGATGATATAATTATACTTACTTTAATTATTTGATGAAATAAGCGAAACTTTAATTGTTAAATTAAAATATTATTTAGAAGAAAATTATTACATTTATTTTCAAACACACAAATATTTTATGGATTAATTTATAATATAAATAAATAATTAAATTATAAAAAAAAATCATGAACATTTTTACGATAATATAACTAGTAATATTGTAATATTACTGTAATTAACTCGAATACGAAAGATTCAATAAAGTGCTGCAATTTGTTTCTGTTTATCTGCGATTAATAAAACAGAACATTTGCATTAGCGGAGAAATTATCGTGAAATGTATTTTACACAAAAGCGTTTCTTCAAATTCATATATTGATTAGAGTAATGAACAAAAATTTAATTTATACTTCCATGAATATTACAAAACAAGACATTTTCATCGTAAACGTATATTTGGGTAATTATAATTAATGGAAAATTAGAACTGTTGTGTAAATAATTAATTTAATAATTATTCTCAATAGTTCGCAGTCGATTGAAATCGCTTTGTTACACAAGATAAATAATGTTTGGAATAACAAATTCCATTATATTAGGTACATTGGATATAAAATAGTATTATAAGAGTTATTAAATTTCATTTGGAAAAGTATTTCAATTGTTTAATAAAATGTTTACAATAAAATTATTTCAAAAATGTTGAGTTTGATAAATGCTTATTTTTTATTTAACTAACGATACAGAGACTTATTCAGAAATCGTTACAAAATGTTTAATTTGAAAAATAGTGAAAAATAACTTTTTTGTTACAAGTTTTAAATGTAATTTATTCGAACTTTCAGAAATAAAAGCAATTTTAAACGTGTGAATACAACCATTGCGATTGAAATAATTAAAATATTTATTTATTAATTATCCAGGAAAATCTTAATTAATAAAACTGGCTAAGAAGTTTTTCCATAACATATAACGGCAACATCAGTTCAGTTTTTATTCGATGTGCATTAGACAACAGTTCGCTTGGAAAAATTTTCATGGTTTCAACTGTATGAAATCCCTTCAATTTGGTTATATACAACGTGAAAGGTTTTATTATCAGAGGTATTTTTTACTGTATTATTTGTTCTTTATTGTTATTGTTTGTATTATTGTTTTATCGATATAATGAATAGTATTATAATAAAAATAAAAGTGGTATTGTAAATTTATTATAACGAAAGTCACTGAATTCTTCGTTGAGTTGTTAGTTTTCGTAAGGTTTTGTAACATTTTTGATCGATTGAGTATAATAAATACTAGCACAATCCCATGCTCATTACGACGATATACTAATGAAAGATGTAAGGAAAGGTGTCTCGATGCGCCGACGAATCTAAGGAAATGAATTGATAATCTTTCTTTCAGAATCGCATCCTCTCGTATCAGCCATTCATTCATGGGTCAGGCTCTTTTTCCCCTTTTGTGCAATAGGTACAGTCTGCCTACTTTGAAATGAAAGATTGCCGTTAAATGCTTCGACTTTTTCGGCGATCTTTTCCGCGATGTGCAAACAGAGCTTTTTAACATGAGAAGAAACGTGCCTAAGCTTTTGTGCTTCTGCAGCCAAAGTGACAATGACGCGCAAACACTGATGTTTCGTATTTCATAATCAGTTGTTTACAAAACACGGTTTCCCTTTCATTATCACCAAAAACATTGCATTTAAGTGCAGTACACTTTAAAAATTCAATAATTAATTTATTTCATTTTCACGTATTTATAACATTGATCAACCGCATTAATACGATTATTATAAAGAAACCATAACATCGAAACATTTGAACTAAATCAAGATATGTTATGACGAATTTAATTTTATTTTGATTTACGATTGCAATGTTATTTTTATTTTAATAATCGTCGTTTAACGTTTGAATTTTACAAAATCAAATTATTATATTTAATTATTTAAAGAATGCACATATGTTAACTACATGTTCAACAAGAAATTTTTAATGTTTCCTTAATTGATACCAATGAAAAATCATAACAAATATACATTGAAGAAATAATTTATAAATAAATAATTATATATGTATACGAATAACAATATCAGAAACATATACTAATAAATTAAATTCTGAAATTAGTGCATAAATTGTTTTTAACATTTCTAATATAAATATGACCGTATAATTTCATTATAATACATCACTCAATAAGTCTCTGGTCTAACTAAAAAAACCAAATATTTTTTTAGAAATTCGACTTTATTCATCAACACCATCTCCTTCAAGAGTGATACATTCATTCGAATGCCCCTCTAACTCTTCGATGCCTTTTTGTAGAACGATTTTACTTTGCTCTCAAAATAGACCTCAGTTTCGGCAATCACTTCTTCATTTCAGTCAAATTTCTTTCCCTAGAACATTTTTTCAACGTCTACAAAAAGTTAGTAGTCGCTGAGGGAGCCAACTGTGGAGAGTATGATGAGTAGGGAAGGAATTCAAAACGTAATTCATTTAATTTAACCATCATTTTCATCGACTTCTTACATGAGGCATTGTCTTGGTGAAACAGCATTTTATTATACGAGGCCGTTTTTTCTTAATTCGACACTCAGTCGATCCAATAATGCCATGCAATATTTACTATTGATAGTTTTACCTTTCTCAAGATAGTCGATGAACAAAATACCATACCAATCTCAAAATACAGTTGCTATAGCCTTGTCAGCTGACTTCTGACTTTTTGGTCGCTTTGAATGACTTTCATCGACTGCTGTCCAATCAGCAAATAATCTTTTTGATTTAGGTGTGTAATCCATGTTTCATCCATTATCATATACCGATGCAAGAAATCTTGTTATTGCGCTTGAACAGTTCCAAACAGCGCTTTAAATCGTTGCAGTACGTAAGCAAACGCTGCACTCACTTCGAAAATAACTTACGCATGCTTAAATGTTCGTATAAAATTATAAACATACTACTTTCTGATATCTTTAAAGTGTCAGCTATTTGACACAACTTCACTGTACGGTCTTTCAGAACTACATTGCGAACTTTTTTATATTTTCCAGAGTGTTCAGCATAACCTTGTTTAAATTCAACATACTAATCAACAATAATTCATTTCTCTGACCTAGAGTCTCCAGAATTCTTATCAAGCTACTATTTGGCTTCTATATAATATTTTCCCTATAAAAAAACAAAGTTTAATGAATAGACGAAATTCTTTTTTAATCAGTATTTTAAAAGTGACAAAACTTGCGTCATTAAAACCACTGTAACTTGTAAACTAATTGTCAAAATGGTACGACATTTTCACTGATATCGTTTAAAGGTTGAATCATATGAATCTGTCAATAGTGTTGCCATGTATGTGCCAGACCGGCGACTTATTGAGTGTACTGTTAAAATCATGAATAAATTCTAAATGTTATAATTTGAAGTAACTCATCGATGTTACACGATAACTCACGTATTAAATATAGTTACTGGTCCATGATAGATTTTATTTATTAAAATTTAATTTTAAAATTGTTAAAATATGTACCTACTGGTGGGTGGCATACTGTACAATTTTTCTTACTATCTTTTTTATGGATCATAAATATGCTATTTTCCTGAGAACAGGTAGTGAAAAGTTTACATACTATATGAGCATAAATATCACTTACTTGGTTCTTGAGAAAAATAGTATTTGCAATAGAATATATTCATATATTACACACCTATCTCTAAAAAAATGTACACTGTAACGTTATATTTTTTTAAAAAAATTTCAAATGCATTGCAGTGCATATTTATATTGTCCAAATACAAATTATGTACGAAAAGGAAATTTCAAAGTTATAAATATAATTGTTTTTATTTCTTGAAGCATAATTAGAATTTTGATATAAGTATTTTCATTACAATTTCTTCCGGTGGATTATCTTTTGTTTTCTTCAACAAAAAATGTCTCTACAGCTTTTCATGTATAATACAAAAAATGGTTTCGAAATTAAACGTGCTTTAAAATCGATGAATTTTACATTCAAATTAATTCTCTTCACAAATTACAAGAATTGAAATATTCCTGCTTTAATTTCATTACAAAATATATAGAAGTGAAGTAAAACTTGAGTGCAATAAAATAATTATTACAAAATAAGTTATAATTTACTTGTAGTACAGATTAAAGCATAAAATGACGCGTTAAAAAAATTATACTGCAAAAATACAAAAATTAATTTTAAGTTCCATTTAAAAGAATAATAAATAAACACATTTGTTTCTGTATCATAAACATTTTAAATTACGTTCATTCGGTTGAAAAGCCTAAAAAATTAAAATCCCATTTCTTTAATGTGCATTTTCAATTTAAAATGTATTTGAAATTCTTTTTAACGTGCAAAAGGGAATAAATATCAGAGCGTATGAATATTTTAAACATAAATTAGCACACGTTCATAATTGGTACTTGTTTAAAGCAAAGTACGAATGAATCACATATGATATAGAGAAATGTTTCGATGCAATTACGAGTGTATAAAAGATGAAAAACTAGGGAAAAACTCTGAAATCAAGCTTCGCGTGTCATTGCTCACCACAGTGCTCTTTTATACACAAACTCTTGATATGTTGCAATTTTGCACTATGTTAATTTTTAATTTGTAGCTACACTTTTTGAGTTCGCTATTTGTATTGCATAGTATTAATAAGTTCACTTTCGTTCTCTGCATTTGGACGAAAATGATAAATGTAATGTGATTCATGAAATCACATTAGCATCTGCATGCACGCCAAACGCCTATCGAGTTCACCATTTCATTGAAATTACATTACAATAAGCGACTTGTATATAATTTTATACAAAACGATTATCAGCAAGACTCATTTTCATAACAATCAATATTCATAAGTAAACTATGTTTCAAATTACTTAGCTGTTTATTTAACAATTCATTGAGATTATCAGAAGGAATTTCAGTGTATATGTGTTAAATGAAAGGTTTCGTAAAAACCTAATAATCAATACATTATAAAACATAACTATCATTTTCATGTATGTAATTCTTTTAAAGTATATACTTATAATGTAAAACTATTTTTAACATACGATTATTTTTATTACTACTTATTTTTATTATTTAAATATTACATCAACAATAATGTGCAAATATATATCGTCTTATTTTAAGATGTTTAATTTTTTTTAATTGTGACAGTAATTGGAATCTCTGCAAACATAATGAAATGAGATATTATAATATGAAATTAATTGTTAATATTGACATATTCTTGAAAAACAATTAATTGAAAGTAAATTTGGAGATAAAATTTCGAAAATATATAGTGAAGACATGAATAATAAAAAAAATATAAAACTACCTTATTAATCAAGGTCGTCGTTTTGATTAATTTTTTTTATTGCTTTATACCTTTAATTATTTATTCTATGTTGACTTTAATACCATAAATAAACATTGAAGAACAAGTTTTTTTGAACAGAAATAGTTTGTTTAAGAATTATTATATTTATCTGTTATAAAATTATTATATTTATTTATTTTGTATTTTAAACGTGAATCTATAACTTCATTAAAAATTATTTATTTTTAAAATAATTTTATTTAATGAAATACTCATTAAATGATAAATAATATGTCATACATGTTTAGAAGTTTTGGATGTAAAGAAAATTGCGAACAATATTGTCAAATTGTTTATTACGCATACTATCGCAGTATTACATATCATATAAGATTCTATAATAATTGCTAAGCTGTACACTTTTGTTGCACTAATAACATTAATAACATGTCATATCGATTCGGTATAATTCCTAGGCTGCGTTCAAACTTTTGATATTGATATTTAGAATACCAGGTGTATAAATATGAAACCGGAATTTCCCCACTGATGATCCTAACTGTCAATATAGTTACCATCAAAGTTAGTGTCATTAGCATCATTTGCTTGTTGAAACATCAGACAAAGATTTTCAACTCACAACAATACAAATTTCATACAATGACATAGTTTGTAACGTTGTTGAACATATCGAATTTTGTTCTTGGAAAATATGATTTGCGGACAGCATTGATTTTTTGTTACCATTTGAAGAAAACTGTTGCAGAATTGCATGAAATGTTTGTCGAAGCTTGCGATGAGCATGCTGTTGGTAAATCACAGTGCTTTCAGTGGTTATAAAATTAAAAAATGGTGATTTTGATATGAACAACGAATAACGTGGAAAACTATCGAAAAAGTTTGAAGAATTCCGAATTGCAAACATTGCTGGATGAAAATAATGCAGGAATGCAACAAAAACTTGCGTATCAATTAAATGTGAGCCGAGAAGCCGTCTCCACAGGTTCGAAAGTCTTCTGAAAGATTTAAATGATGAGTTTCACACCTAAATAAAAGACCGCAGGAATACCGAAAAATCACTTATGAAATGCTGATTGTTAGGTATAAAAGAAAGTCTATTCTCCATCGAATTGTGCTTATTATTAAAAAATAGGCACATTTTGAGAATCCTAAACGTAAAAGATCACGGCTAATTTCAAGCGAACCATGAACATCAACCGTAATGCCAAATTTCTTTGGACAGAAAGTAATGCTCTGTATTGGGTAGGGTGAAAATGGTGTGATCAATTATGAGCTATTAAAACTTGGTAAAA
>JABFOX010003728.1:0-10075 GCA_022817665.1 Axea sp. ZL-2020
ATTGTGATTTTTTCACTTGTTAAGCAAAGAAGGGAAACTTCGTGCAATGCGTCGTGTCTGACGATGAAAAGCAAATTTATTTTCATAAAGCAAAGCAGTAACAATAATTAATGGATCCCACCCAAGCAGACGTCTGCTTAAAGAACGAAGCAGAATACCCTTCGACGTAAAGGTTTGCTTTGCGTTTCGTGGGTTCAGGAGGGTGTATCGTGCGTACTGAATGAGACCTGTGCCTAATCACCAGCAATGATTTTTTAATTCTGCTGATTAAATAACAAATGCTCTGGCACCGTCTGAAAAACTCCGACGAGTTAAAATTTCAATGCAAAATTCAAATCTGGCTTCAAAGGACGTTTTATCATTTTGCACCAGGAAGATGTACAAAAGTCAGTAAAAGAATTAAAGTCCAGAGAAAAAATATGACTCGATGTATCTTGAATAAGAATAACAATAATAATATAATGATAATTAGCAACGAGTATTGAACAAAATGAAGATAAACCGTTGAAAACTCTGTGGCAATTTTTGGGAGAAATGTACATCGATGTAACTTTATTTTTGCACAACAAATTGGTGCTGGAAATATTTCAACTAAAATTAACTAAAAAGGGCAGTGTTTGAGCGTCTGGCTCGTTTTCAGTGAGAGACGGACAAGTTGAAAAAATGCCCAATGAATGAAAATAAGTAATAATCAGCTACCTGCGTTACAGTGCATGTAAACCGGTCCGCGTGCACTGATTTAATAGATGTTTAATTTAGTCGCTTATTACATCGCGTTTAATATCTCGTACTCGATTTATTTTATGAAGAAGACAAGGCGTGAAACGTGGCTACTTACTAACGGGTGTAAATATGCAAAAGTAGATTGCATAAGACGATGAAATACGAGGTAATAAAAATATCATGAGTATTTCAGCGATACGAAAATGGCGTCGGCGGTGTTTAAGGTGCTGGAACATGAGGCGTGTGGATGACGGAGGGTGGAATTCGGAAAAGGGGCATACAGGCGAGTTTTAAAGAGAGCGTCTTAAAAATGAACTTTGTAACGTCATCTTTAGGAAACTGCAACGTTAAGTTCTCGCTGGAGACAGACCAAGAGCATTTTTTGCATTGAAATAAATTCAAACTGAATCAATGTTTGCTCCTTATTTGCGCAATCGCATACAGTCTAATTTTACTTTTAATTTCAATTTGAATTTCGAAAGGCGTAAAAAATTAATGAAATTATAATTGTTGAAGTTAAAAAGAGAATAAGGTCTGAAACGATTTTTAATAAATTAAGTAACTTTGATAACTGTTACGACCAATCATAATCTTCCTAATCTGGGACACGAACTTCGGCTGGGCCATCGTTTATGAGGGTAGAGGATTATTCAATAACGTGTTTACATAAAATTAACCGCGTGCTTTGTACAGAACTACAAATTATCTTGATTCGGGCAAAAAGCGGGGCTTTTTAGATTTTTTAGAGGATCTTCCTAAAGTTTCGTGGAGTGCACAGTGTTGTGAACTTTTGAAACATATACATTGTTGCCGTATTTCATAAAGTTTACACAAAAGTATGCGCAATTACAAAAACTTTATTTCTGCAAGATTGTGCATGTAATTCATACTTATCGTGTTTCAGTTGGAATCAAATTAAATAAATAATAGACTAAGTCAGGTGGTAAAGTTTAATTAGCGAACTGATAAACACAGACTTGAAACTAATTCTTCTTTGACTGTTCAATAGTATAGGACTTTTAAAACAATGAATTAAAATGAGAAATAATTTTTATTCAAGAAAGATATTTGATTGATAAAGAGATTTTCTAATTATATTGAAAACAACGTTTTATTTTATTTATTTTTTATTTTTTTTTTTTTTTTTTTTGAAAAATTCTGATTCATTAAATTCCAAAGGTTTGTCTAAAATGACATAAAAAAAGAACTTAAAATTTCGCACTGCCACTTCTAGAAGTAATTTTGAAATTACAAATGGTGTCTGTAAAAATGTTTCTTCTTTTTTGTTTTGTTTTAGCAGACCTCCTTTAGCCAATAAAAGAAACACTCACATTTACCATCCTAACTGAACTGAGATGTGAGATAGAATTCACGAATCTGAATCATGATTCATTTAAATAATTAATAATCTAAAATCAAAATGCGCAGCAAAGAAATAAGCGTTTTATTTCAACAGTTCAAACGCACTGAATTATTGCACAACTGTATTATTATTACTGATTAATTAAATTACAAAATAACAACGGTACGAGGAGAAAAATCGCTTGCGGAAGGATCCTTTTCGAAATGTCCCCTGGATTATCTCGTTACACGGAGAAAAAATGTCGCGAATAAAGGTATCGTGTTTTCACGAGGGCTTTTCGACCCATTCAAAATTAGTCTATCAGGAGCAACGTTGGCATTTTAAATCGCAGTTTTTATTACAGATTCGGATTCAACGGAAGAAAGTACGCAAGTTTTATCTGAAAAAAAATTTTTTCCAATCTTCACAGATAACGTCGCAGCCGGTGAAAATCCGTAAGTAAGCATTTGGAAGAAAGTTCATTGAGAGAAGAAATCAAATTTAAAGTAAGATATCAAATAAGCCACACCTCTTTGTTCGATTTAGTTTTCGAAAATTGAGTCGACGCAACAAAAATTGTTCACGAGCTTTGAAAGAATTTTGTACCTAATTTTGTGTTTGCGTGCTTATGCATTTGTTAAAGTAATACTAAAAAAGGCAAATTTAAAATCACGATGCACACATTTAGGAATCTGTAAACGTCTAATACATCTCGAAATCGATAAACGAGCGCCGCAAAATTCTTTCTGATTCTTGATCGGTGCAAAATCACATCAGAAAATGCGCATTACGATGGAGTTTTTGAAGGAGCGATATTTCGGCCAAAGGATCACGAAATACAAATAACATTAAGAACGAAGTTGTAAAATACATAAAACGGTGACAATAATAATTAATAAATAATTAGAAAGTGGAAAAAAAATGTTTACTTTTAACAAAGCAATATCGTACGCTTCATTTTGAAATATAAAAGTTCTAATAAATGTAAATTAACGTGCATTTTTTGGGGTTCGCTGAAGCCAAATTAATACGATAAAAAACCTGTTTACGATCGAGTAAGTTCAGTTAAAGCGACGTAAAGTCTGAATGGATATTTTAATAGGCGCTTTTTACAGTGTTACGTTTTGCAACACGGAAGTTTAGAACTAACTGAACAAATCAGTTAACCCATTTAAGGTCTGTTTAATGTTCAAAAAATGTATGGGGAAAGAGGAAGTTTTGGAGAGAAATAGAAGAAAGACCAAATAGTAAACTTCCAAGTGAAGCGTTTATCAATGAAGAATTTTAACTTCTCAGTCTTCGTAGTATCGAAACATTCATCTTTAAACACGATTGTAAAATTAGGGTATCAAATTTGTTTTTTCATACTATGTTAAATCAATAAATAATACACACATTCGTATCGCACGTGGTTTATATTATGTAGATTTCATGCATAATCAACACATAAGTTACACATAACTCTCATTCGAATCTGAAAAAAAAAAAAAAAATCGCGATTCGGAATTTGAACCACACTTCTATACAATAATTTCCAGCATTTTATGACCATCGCCATACACTTATTCTTAATGATGTATCATTTTTAACCCAACCTTCATTAACATTTATGTATACCTTATATATAATATCGCAAGCTCATCACGTCTTCGAATGACACTTATTCAGAAGAAAGAAATTTGGTGATGGGGATGAAATATTTCAAACTGAATTGTACAAACCTAATTCAATTTTCATAAAGTAATTTCTTTATTTTTCAAACTTCGAGTCAACTTGTATCTAACTTATATATAAGTGATCTACGAAATCTGCATAGTACGAACTGTGGCACGCTTAGCGATTTTTCTTATACACGGTATAACTAATTATGACAACAAATGACATTGCATTATAAAGTAATAAACTAAATTGGACGGAATGAAAACTAACGATGAATTTTCATTCGAATTATTTATGTCGCTCGTACAGTATTTCACGCATTTATTATACATGCTTCTTTCCTGTGTAAAATCCACATCAGAATGCAATTTTCGCCTTTTTTGTCGTCGCGTGAAAAAGGATTTTACTTCAGCAGTTTCAGTTTATTGTCTTCCTGAAATAACCGTTTTGCTTCAGTGGGTTAAAAAACACTCGCCAACGATCATTCGTAAATAATTTCTGCATGTTTGACACGCATTTTGATCGAGATCCCCGTAAAAAATCGAGGTTGTTAAAACAGCATTTATAGAAACACACTCGGATATGAAGATTAATGGAGTGCTTTAATATTTATCGAACGACTTTCGAATCACTTATGTGAATTTAAGGGAGATTTTCCAAAACTACTTACGATAAAATTAAAATTTATTTGCAATGAAACGTTACAACCCAGCATTAACGTTATAGCTACTGAAACAAGAAAGAGGTTTGCAGCAGCTAGTGTTATGCACGTAAAACAAAGTTCGCTTTTTATTCAAATTTATTCGGTTAGCGACAAATTTCACGAATTAATCAGTGAAACGAGAAATATTTTCAATCAATTTTAATCAACGATTCGTTCAAACTGCCTCGCATTTTGCGTTCGTTCGAGCGTTGTTAAATCGCTGGATTATTTCAAGCAGCGATCTTTTAAGAAATATCAATCAAATTCATTTTTTCTCTCCACGTGCATTTGTGTAATGGAAATTGAAAGCGTTAAAAAATCCAAGAATTTTTTCGCATTTCCCGACCCGCGTGAATTCTGGATTTAAATTGCAATTTAAAAACGAAGAATGCGTATCTCGAACGGTGCAACGATTCTTTGGCGAATGGAACAAGTACAGTCGGCGGCGCCGGTGGGAAGTAAAAGAAAATTACTTGTAACATAAAAAATCAAAGTAGAGTAAAGTATCAGCGTTTGGACGGAGCAGCAACGCTGCGGGACACGGCGCGGAAAATACGCGCCTGATTTCTGTCAGTCTTATTTTGTTTATTCCGTCAAACTGCATAAACAAATACGATGCACCTCAGAACCAGAAACAGGTTGGAGCAACGTTTTGTGAACACGGATGGGAATATCCAAAATTAAACACGCTTCATAAGATTCGCACTCGCACTTGATTTGATCAAGCTGTGGCAACAAATTCAAAAAGCGTGGTGGCGAATAAAAAGAAAAAAAAGTACAATGCACGAAGGCTTTCAATCTGTTATGAATAATGTACTGTGAAAATGAATCATTCCATGAGCTACAACGGATTAAAAAGCTGGAATATTTTTTAATGCGTCGTTAAACATGATTAAAAGTTCGAATAATTTCCAGTAATGGAATGTGAAATGTGAAATTTTTTTTTTTTTGTGAAAAAAAAAATTACAAAGCCAGTAATGGTCGAGAAAAATATTTCGTCACTGTACAACGGCTAAATAATAGACTGACCAAATTTTAAGTTACTCCATCCCCGCGTATTACAAATGCAAATATAATAAAAATTATGTTACATTTATAGACAGCTATAATTTCGTGTTTTTCATGAACATTTCAAAGCTACAGTTCTGATATGAACTACCACAATAAATGATGTTATTTTGCTTTTTCTATAGGATATCATTTGTACAAAAATGCTACCCTCTGAAATATAATGACGTGCAACAAGTGGAACTGATATGAGAAAAGTGAAAATTCTATTCCGTAACTGGCTAAATAGAAAACGGTATGAATCATTCTTAAAATCATCAGTTGGAAAATATGAATAATTATACGAAGAAACATAACTCAGAAAACGATGGAACAAAACTTTTTAAAGGGACATTTTTCCCTTTCAGATCGCCTTGCAGTACCCATGCGTTCATATGGTCTGCACATGGCTCAGATCTAAACTAAACAACTGAATCGATCACGTTATTTTCGATATGCAGGTGCAGAAATATCTTGCCACAAATATACACATATATCGTACAAACTTTCTGTTTGATAGACGCTCATTTTACCCTATGTGCACATTAAATTTACACGCAATAAACACAATGATTAGACCATTGCAAATGCTGGTCATTACCTGCATTATGGTATGTGCGTGAATGCACGCGGGATCTACAGTTTATCATGGAGGCTAAGCAATTAGCCAGCATTTCCAACCCAAGCCAGCATTTCCAACCCAAGCCAGCATTTCCAACCCAAGCCAGCAGTTCCAATCCAAGCCAGCATTTGCAACCAGACGTACCGTAGGTTGCAAGGCGATTTTTTTAAATCACCTATCCAAAGTTCAAAATTGTCTAAATACAATAATCTGATAGAAAAACAATACCGAAGGAGTGGAATGAATGAATTATCATTCCGATTTTTAAAATTCCGAATATCTATCTGTTACAATTTAGGAAATATAGGAAATGTATACGTTGCAGAGTCTTTTCAACAGTTTTGCTTAATAGAATCACACCATGTGCGGAAGAAATCATAGAAGATGAGTGTGGATTCCGTAATAGATCAACGACAGATCAAATATTTACAGTATGATTCGGTTAAAAGAGGACAGGTGTGTATCTCGGTATTACTAGGCATCTAAAATTATCTAAACCAATACAAATTTGATGTAATGAAAACTTTGGCAGGGTGCGAATAGGAAAAGATGTTGATTAATTACCTACGGTCTGAAACAGCCATCGCTACTTTTTAACTTAGTTCTAGAAGACGGGATTGGTGTTAGAGAGACAACAGAAAACGTAAAAGTAAATAAATTCAGTTACAGACCAGAAACGAGCAGTCGTAGAAAGTGCAGGAATCTTAATTAAGGCAGAAAGATGTAGGGTTGGAAAAAAAAACGACATATATGGTTATCTGTAGAATACGAGTAAAGTGAAAATCAGAATTGCGGGTAGCTAACTTAACGGTTAAATCAGTTAAAGAATTTAAGCACCTCGGTATAATTATCATGGAACATGAAGTCTATTCGTGAAGGGAAACTTGAAAGCAGCATGTGCCTTTTCTTAATAAAAATGCAAGGTAACACTGAATGGTACTTTGAATGGAGGAGTAAAAATTATTAAAATTAAACAAGGCAACAATTTAGTTCTTCCGGTCAGTCGAGGACCCAGTTATTGAATTGAAGCTATCTTTAGAAGCTAGGGTATAGGTCTAGGAACCAACGTAGACTTTATACTTAATAAACTCCTTCTAAAACTCCTTAAACCAAAATCGTAAGAAATGATGTAGCCAAGAGTTATGCTCCAGAGTGACGTATGTGGTCCATGCTTGAATACTCAATAATTGGGCCAAGATTCTTTGTAAATATCAAAGATATTACAAGTTACAGAACAGTATTTCTCATGAAACACGAGTCCAACATTTGTGATAAATTCTTCGGACGTCTTGCCAAAGTTAATAATAATTTTTAAAGCAAACCGTAATTTTGGAGTTGAGTCAAGCCTACAACTTCAAGAGACAAATCTGCTATTGACTGTACGTATTGTAAATCGTTAAATAGATGTTCTTGAGTGGATGTTATTGATTATTTATTTAATTCTGTGCTTTTTGTGCTGCAAAAAGAAGTATTTAAGAAGTTACCAGAATGTTTATCTGTTCGTCAAATTTTAATATCTATGTATTGCTTAAAAAAGCACTTCGCATTTGGTATAATAAGTTTGATTGACTTTTAAAACACCATAATTTTATTTCAAGCCCCTCTGATTCTTATGTTTACGTTGGCAAATTGATACAATGTATTCAATTTTAGTAAAATAATCAATGTTCTCAAAAGCTTTATTCGAATTACGGATCCGTGTATTAGAGTACAAATCTAGTAAAACTTCAACAACGGATTTTGGAGATGCAAACATATCTTGCCACTTGCAGGTTCTATTTCATCAGTCTTTCAGAATCAGGTTCGGAATATTGCAATAATTATTCTTTTCGTGGGATACTGGGTTGTCTGATATTATCTCATTCGGCTTCATATAACATACATACTTTGATGCAACGATTAAACGTATTTTAAGAAATTTGCGAAGATCAATTAATTGTGGAAATTTTACATCAGAAGAATTTAACGGTCTGTGCTATTCTGGTTTTGATTGCGCTCATGATATTAAATCAAAACGAATTATATTATATTATAATATATATATTCAATTAATTACATGGTATTGTATATTAAATATTGAATCAAATGTGGATACATTTTTTACTATCGAAGCGGAGTGGTATCGTTTAGCAGCACAGATGTAATTTTGATTGCATCAAAATTAATTTAACCGACACAAATAAAGCTGTTTGAGTATCGTTTTAGAGTGAAAGTATTTATCATAGATGTCCTTACAATCTCGATGCCTGATTAGCCTTATTAACCCATCCATCAGTTTGTTCTTCGGAAGTTACTTTTTAATCAAATGCCACGTCCAAATCTGTGACAGAGCTAAAGTCGTCCGAATTCGTGCATTTGAGTTTGAAATTCGTGTCATTCATATTTCATGCTTATATAAACCTAAGTGAAACCTTTCAAGGGTTTCACTGTCGGAAACTAAATGAGTGCTCTTGCACTCAATGAATCGCTCTTCAGATTACCACGAGCAATTGGAATACCACTTTTGCCAAGTATAATTATACAAATTTTACATAATTACAGTTAAATAATTTTTTGGTGCTTTGGGTATCGAACTGCAGAACTCGTACACTAAAACACGTTGTAAAAAATGAGATTCGTAGTTCTGGTGAATTTATATCGACTTTCGTTAGACTGACAAGAACTACAGTTATTCTTTGTGTTTATTTCTGTCGCGTAATTTGAAACTAAAAATTAATCTTGCAATGTTTGTCTCTCCAACTGGTACCAGTTAAATCGGTGTCAATTCCAGGTGCCTTAAAATTGATATAAATTAAATTAATTTAATGGCACAATTTCCCGTACTTGCTGCAGAACCGTTCAGCACAGCTGTTCCAAAAATGCATTTAACATCAAGATGTATTTTAACGATGTAACAAATGAAAATAATTTTGATTGAACACTGTCTTGTTCTTTCATCAATATTTCAATAATCATAATAACCGTGTCAATAATTCCAACAAATCTCATTGGCATTTTCAAACATTTCCATCGACTTTATGAACTGCTCAATCGACGCATTGCAATTTGAAAAACTACAAAACAAATACATTTTCAGTTGCATCGATGCAACAGTAACTGTAATTTAATATCAATTTTGTGAAAAGTCGTCAAATAATTCTTTTTGGAAGAACAAAGTTCCTGTTCTTTCAGTCAAAACAAATAATATAATTCGTCGTTAATTTGATTTGGAAAATAAAATATTTATCGCATGATCGAAAAGCGATTAGAAAGTTATTCCAAAGTTGGGATGAAGCAATACCTTTCCCACACGAGGTTTTTGTTTCGAATTTGGTATATAACTTCGAGAAGCCACCAACAACTGTGCGTCTGAGGCTCACAGATAAGTTCAAAGGTGAATTAGAGAGCGAAACGCCAACTCTCGATGCGTATATATATTTTTATATTAAAATGTATATTTAATTTCGGTCTTTACCGAATGAACACCAACTGTGTTCTTCCAAAGAGAATACGTACAGTACTATCGGACGGTTTTTCAAAAAGTTGATCGTTGGTGTAAATCAAAATACGAATTGTTTAATCAGACTTTAAAATGACGCGATCGCTGCACAAAAGAGCGACTCAAGCATTCTTATTTTTAATTCTACAAATTACGACGTTGATGATAAAAAAGGAAAAATTCTTTTCATCGTTCAGTCGTGAGCTTTGCAACTTTTCACATATCATTTCGTCAGCTAAAATTGAAACGCTCAGAAAATTAACTTGGACTGTTCCTTTACCGCAAAATAGCTGAATTAAATGAGCGAAACAACGGAAAGTGTTTTTCATCGCAGGATTTCAACGACAAATGTTGCAATTGGGTATTTACAACGGCGTGTTACGCGATTCTGTAAACCGGGTTTTACAGAATGTTGCCCGTCATCCTTGCTTCGCGTGACGAGCGCGAACATTCTTAAAGCAACGTTGGGTGTGCAGCGTTGCTAAAAGATGATTCGAAGCG
>JABFOX010003729.1:0-10075 GCA_022817665.1 Axea sp. ZL-2020
TTTTTCCAAATTTAATTTTTAAAATTAGTTAATCCAATATTTTTACTATAATTTGACCACTTGATTTTACATTCCAGTTCCTCTTTAATTTCAGGCATTAGAATAAAATTTCGCATTGAATAACAGTTAACAGTTCATTTATAATATTTAGGTTTGCGCTGATAAAGTAACCTCGCGTGAAAACAAATAACTGTGATATTTTTTTCAAATAAAGAGAGAATTTTAGAACTGAAATCTGAGAGTTTCCTGCAAGAACATGAACTGTTTTATAATTATCTTTATAATAAGATAAGTTTAAATATTAACGTTTAACGCTCTCGTCAGATTTATTAAAAAAACAAGTGGGATTTGCCATCGATTTATCATAAAATCTAATGATATAGTTCATTCGCACTTCCAATCTAGATGTGGTGAAATAAATGAAGAAACATTACGTATTAACTTTGATACGGATAATGTTTACTACACACCTTTTATTGCTGTTTCACTGTCTAAAATTCAGGAAGATATATTTGTGTATCTATTTGTGAGATAAACATATATTTGACCAACAACTTTAGTTTTAGTGATGGCATTGTCATGTCTCTAAAATACCACCTCAAAATATTCTTTTAGTGTAATCAAATCAGACATTTCTCTCTGCTTATTTAAAAGGAATTTTGCCCTTTATTGAGATTAAGAGATTTGTGATTCTCGGAATATTAAATTTCTCACATTGATCAGATACTGATCCTGGAAGAGTAAAAAGTTTACTGTTTCAATCTGTTATATGCATACGATTTAAGATGTCGTTTCATAAATATCACGTATTAGATCTAAATTTAAATTTACAAAAACAAAATATATCACACGATGTTTAAATAAACAAAGGCAAACTATGAGTTATGCAGTTCGGTTTCCAATATTAGATCGATGACAGTCCCAATCTATTCTATTCATTAGTCATTATTGAATTTATACGAATTTTACTCCAATTCTGAATCTAACATATTTTACATAATAATTATTACTAACGAAGCGAAGAATACTTTATAACAATATTTAATTTATGTTTTCAACATTATTTTTCGTAGAAAATGAAAAAAATCAAATTTAAAATAGACATTGTGCTTAGATTTGCTCCTCAAATATTATTATTAAGATGTATTTTAAAAATTTCGTTAATAACTATAAAACGATAATTTCTTTTGTTTGTGAATTTGCCTAGATATCCTGTTAAAATAAAATATTCAGGAACACAGTCTTTTTAATAAAACAACAACAATTGTAATGTATAATATGGCATTATACAATTATCTAACATCTCGTCAAATTTTTTACATTATTATTTTTATTTTGTTTAATTCTTTATTAAACGGGAATTCACTCTTTAAAAGCTCAGTTTTGAGTCGAGCGTAAATCCCAGGTACTCAATCGGTGGGTTAGTGTAAATATCTAACGTATCCGCCCGCAAGGATATCAACCTCATAATTGCTTCCTTATGAACAAGATCATTTTTATCTTGCTCATGGCGAGGCTAAGCACGTGTTCGTCCAGTCAGAACTACACGCGCCGCATCACCTGATTCAGTCTCCTCTGAAACTCTGTTATATTGCACGACTGTATAACGTATATCATCGGCATAGCGCACAACATGCGTTTCTCCCTTATCGTTGAGAGTATTTTCACATTTGGAAGCTGTATATTAATTCCTCGTAAGACAATTATATTGTAATAAATACATAATATCTAGAAGACATGAACACCTGAGCATATAACGTAATGATTTACCTAAATCTCACTAATCAATTCAAAGACGAATGTGGAACGAAATTTAAAATCTCTATATATATAATGATAAATATAGTTGTATATTTATGCACAAAAGTGTGGAAATTATGGAAAGTGACTAAATCGTGATGGGTATACCATAAAGGGTACATAGATGTACTTGATAAGATATATTTAAGACTACTTAAAATGCATTTTTTAACACTATTTCATAAATTAAATTCTTTGATGAATGATTACTTCTATTTTTATCGAAAAGCTGTTTTAACAATCATTTAGCAGTCTAAAATATACATATATCTAATGTATCTCAACACCCTACCGTATCCCATAGACGTGCTACTTAGAATTTGTTACATTCAGTGATTATAAACGCATTATAACATTTTTATTAATGTATTGAGAGGATTAAACAATTGGCGTTACGTTCTACGATTCTCCTTTTAACTCATCAATAAGAATTAGGTGAAACATTGCATTAGATGCCCAGATTTTCGTGACTCCCAGATATTATATAACTTTCATGTTACACACTTCTTGCGAGATCATTACGTTCAGCTCCTGTTTGTGTGAAGTTCGTAATGCTCTCACTATAACTATTTGAAATATGGTTTCAAAAAATACCATTAGTTAAAAATAATAGTCCAAGATCTCTAGTTTACTAGAGCTGATTAAAGATCTATTGTATAGTTCAAATATACTTTCAATTGATTGCTTTCTGGAGATGTAGTCTAAAACCCTGCACTTAGTTACATTAATTGACAAATATCTGTACACCAAGTTCTAAATTTTACTTGAAATATGGAATAAAGTGCAGCCTTGCATTCGAAATGTTTCTTGTGGTTTTTGGCAAATTTACTGTGAGTAGCACAATAGTTTACGAGTAGTACAAAGATTTTCAAAGAGAACTGTAAAGACGTTGAAAATGACGACCGCTCTAGATATCCTTGCACGTTAATAATCAACGACAATGTACAACTATTGAAAAAAATAATGAGAAAAAGAAGACAATCCGAAAACTGACTAATATTTTACAAATAATCTTAAGTAGAAAAACACTATTATAATTTCAAAGAAAATTGAGTTATTTTTATTACCACCATTCGACATTTTATAACCACCATGCGATAGTTCGCATCATCATTCGTTTGTAATTCATGTAATTCTTCAGTAATGCATTATTTATAACATTCAGACCACTATTCGTTAGTTCAAATAAAAGATGCACCTTTCAGCAATATAAAACATTACCCTTCAACAACACTTACCTTTTTATAGAACTCTACTCGGTACCGCTGTTCATCAGTAAATTGATTTCTCAACTCACGTGTATTCTTTTATACTACACCAAACCCCTTGAGATGAGCAACTCGATATTTGTTCACGAGATTCGGTATATCAACACTCCTTGACGACACTGACTGCATAAAGGAGTTAAGTTACGTGCAGCGCTTGTAGTTAGCCGTCGGTGCTATAAACAACGAATAATTGTTATGAATACGGATTCATTAAAGTTTTTGGTTTTGTATAATTTTAGAAATGTCAACTAACTTATATCGTTTTCAGATACGCAGAAAAGATTATTATTATTATCTATCTTAAATATCTATAATTATTTTCTATATTGAATAATTTTCGTAATTGCCACATTTTATTTATCGGTCAAAATACACTTTTTGAACGAAACTGAAGTTTGATATACTACGATATGAAACTAATAGCTCTTAAAAAGAAAATAAATGTAAATATTATCAGCCAACAAGATATATATTTTATCAGAAAAATTACAGAGTAAAAACAGATTTCATGATTTGTTAATATATATCTCTCATTGTTCCAACGAATACATAAAAATTATGTATTAAAATTGTATTGTTTTGCATGAAATTTAATTAAAAGTTCATTATGCAACATACCTACTATAGACCATGCATACGTTTTAGTTTTTTTTTTTTACATATTCATATTCACGTCATCAGTACTTACTTTGAAAGAAATATTATTTTCAACGTAAATACCGAATTCTATGATACAACTTAAACTACTTTTTATTCTTTAAATATATCGTCCTCATATTAGTTGGCAAATCACTAAGAGAAATTTTGCGTAACTATTTTTTATGTCTATGAATTAGAGCTACTAATATGAATTTTATAATATATTACACTATGTTATATTATCGATTATACATAACTGATTGACTGTAATAATTAGTTTAAAATCAATTTTAATCATTCATATAATTATAATAATATTATTATAATTTACCATTTGAATCTTTTATTTATTAAAATCAATAAACTTAAAACTATAGTTTTAATAGTTTAAATTCATTATGTATATAAATATATTCATTTCACTTACGCTGATTTTAATAGTTACAAAATTAATCTAATAAATACATTACAACAGTTAAATATATAAAAACTAAATGCTTATATTAAACGGGAAGGAAAAATGACCTTTATAATTTAATAAAAGCATACACAATCAAATCTAGTTATAATTTCTAATAAATCGATGTAGTTCTTACGGTTATTTGATGAAATGCCAATTATAAAATCACGCACAAATTTTTAATAAAGATTTAGTGAATTTTTGTGTGAGTATGTTTGTGTTAAGTTATCGTATTTTTAATTTCCTCCCAATTTTGTAAGCTCATGGGAAATCTATTAATAATGTATAATTGATAAGCACCTAAGTTCCCGAATAAAATTGCGTACAAGTCTTGTAAATAAATAAATTAATAAATTTCATTGTAAATCATACATAATGAATAAGTAATAAACTTGTTTCATTCTCTTATTCAATAAACAACTACTTATGATGACGTTTAAATATATTATTACAATGTCCTTAAATTTACATTTAATATAAATTCTTATTTCATTCACTGCATTATTTCTAGTTAAAATTATATTGTTAATGTTATGATTTTAAGTTTTCAGTTTTTAACTTCGAATTTTGTTAGTTTAATTTTGAAAATAAATATATTGCGAAACTTTTGTAAATAAATTATACGAATTATATTGTAAATTAAACAGAAATATAAATTATCCTAAAAGTTATGAACTTTTTTTAAAATATCATCATATGTTTATTAATCAGACGATTATTCTTGACATTAGTTTTTAATAACAAGAGAAAATTGTAAAACAAATAATTAAAGTGTGAACATGACAAAATTATTAAAATAATTAAGAAACATGTGAAATACATATTTCTACGAAAAGTACACTCATCATACATAATCAAGTAATTAATTTTATAACAATTTAATGTAAATCTGCTTTGCTCACTTACGATTGTATTTATATTAAAATTTTACGACGGAATAAATGAAGAACCGTTTTAAAAAATAAATAGTACGGAGTTAAAAAATGAAAAAAATATTTGTTATAATTTTACGATTGAAGCATTTCCCATACAATAGTATGGGATATGCTATTCGTTAACAATCGGTCAAGTATGTATGGCATTGGTTACTGCAGAAGGTAGAAATAATACGTCAATTTACTTTACACTAGTACTGGCTAACAACTAATACAACGGTACTTCAAAAAGAACATTGTTTATTCTTTCATTTTCTATATACGAGACATTAACAATTCATATATTATACATAAAAGACTACACTATATATATAAATACACTATAAATGAAATATATAATCAATGTTACATTTATATGTAATACAAATAACATATACATGAATATAAACTAAATAATAATAATTATATTATACTGATAACTCCAATATGAAATTCTAATGTAGGATATACATAATATATATACAACACACACAATCCATAAATTATATATATGTTATACATCTATTGTACATTACCTATATGCACTACATTATATAAAATATGGACATAAAACAACACATATATATTCCACATGTCATGTATGTACAATGCACATGTACCTTAAATATATATGGTTTATATATTTTATTTCGGTATAATCATTGATTAATAGCAGTAATGAACCAAAATATACCGGGGTTTCATTTGGATTATTTACCAATTGTAAACAAAAAGTTCTCGATACTATGTCAGACAATTACCAATTTTTATATGGATTTAAATTTATGAAGGTAAAATACGTACGAAAAGATAGGAAGTAAATTGTTACTAAATTATAATAACAAAACGAATGTAAAATAATTAAATACAAATATTAGTATTTATTAATATTATAATATATTATGAATATTATACATTATAATAACATATAACATGTTAAAGAACTAATCGAAGATTTACCGAATCCTAATATATGTCCTGAAAAATTATAATTTTTTTTCAATATTTTTAAAGGCATTTAGTTTATTCGTTTGTATATAATTCAAAATATACCAATTAAAATTACTGTGCAAAGCGGTCGAAAACGGTACTAATATGTCGAAAAAAGAAATCTTAATGAAATTATAGAAATATATGAAAATTATAACACACTTTTTTTACTGTGAATCATATTAATAAACGAAAAATCAATTATAATCTGATAATCATCAATACATATATTTTGCTTTCTCTACAATTTAGTTTATTCGTCATTAGAAAAATGACCGTTCTTTATCATATCATTACTATATATATTTAATTTAATTTGAAAGATTATAAATTAACGACAAAAATACAGACATATTAATTATTTACATATAATATTTACAATAATTATACTTCCTTTAACATTATGGATTTAAATTAATCCCCTATCAAGAAAAATTATAAAACTGAAAATGTTGCTTTAAGTAATTTTAAAGACGCTTTTAATTCAGTAATTTTTCTTCATAAGGGATCAATTCGAATCCGAAACGTCGAAATAAATGTAATTATTATAAATAATATATGTAAAGGATTACAAAGTCTGTATTTTTACCGTTAAATTAAATTTTCTTAAATAATAATAAGGGTAATTTTGTTTTTAACTTAAAAATAATTCAGTTTCATTAATTATGATACTACATTTTTTACATAATTAATTTTCATTTCTCTTAGGAATTGTACAATTCTATGACTAAATATGTCAGACTTCGATACATACCTTTTAAATAAAACAATGTAAAATTATATGTTGAATTACACCAAAAAATAAAACGATTTAATATTAATAATCTCCCATTAGTCTTTCATTTTTTGATTTATGTTTTGAACTCATCAGTAACTTCTGTTTCTCGCAAAAAAGAAGTTTCGGTCAAAAATAAATAAATTTAAAAACTAAAGATATAAAAAATAAATTATTAATACGTGTACATATTTTGTTAATATTTTACCTAAATTTCATTTTTCTCAAGATTCATAAAAATTGCAACAAGAATTTGAAACTTGTGACCGTTTGTAGTTCAATATTTATATAAAATATTTACTGAAATTATTAACAAAATTTGGATGATATTTTCAGATAGTTTTTAAAATTGTAAGCAAAATTATTAGGTTTAGTAATTATGATAAGGATGCTGCAACTAATACCGAAAGATACCAATGAGAAGAAATTATTTTCGGGAGAAAACATATATAGAGAACCACTAAAAACTGATTTTGACGAGACGAATTTATCAAATCAAAAGGAACAAATACCGAAGAATTGTTCAAATTGAACATAACTGATATCGAGAAAACCGTTTTTCAATATGATTTTACATTATCGGGGTAAAAATGAAACGTACTTTTCATTCGTTATCGGATTACAATTTTATACTTGGAAGGGCTGATTTCGTGTAACGCGTTTGTTCAAATGAGTTTTAAAATATTATCCTTTGTAAGATGGCGTTGTGAGTAAAAGTTGTGTGATCTATTGGTAATTTTATTACAATATTTTTTAGAAATTGACGGAATCTGTACATTCAATTGATTAAAATAATAAAATAAAACTTTCAATATTTACAGCATATTCTTTCGCTGATTATCAAATAAATTCTTTTGTTGTGAATAATACATGTAAATAATATATTTGCAAAAAATAAATTTGTGCAAATTATTGGCATGATGCATAACCATCAGGGTATCAATCAATTTAAAAGTCCATCGTGTGATTCTGTACCATAAATATTATTTTTTATTTTTATTCTTTGCACGATCTGGCATCATTTCACTGTGTCATTACATGTAAATCTAGAGTATAGATAAAAGTAAATGAGAAACATATAATATTATCTTAGTTTGCACTCCTTTAAACGAGATGAAAAAAAATGCATGAGTATGATAAAACCCGACAAAATGGTGTTTTCCAGTTCATATTTATAGCCGTTACTCGGCGCAATGCTTTTACATCATTTAATTAAATGTGCAGATAATTTTAATAATTCAAATAATTTTCATCAATTTAGCAAGTGTATTGCTTTTACAGAATGTCTTTTTCCATTCATTGACACTACCGAAAAAAGGAAAAATAATTGATACTGAATTAGAGCTAATAAGAAAAATGAAGACTTTTTTACGTAAAATTGATAAAAACAATATTTTTTTATTTCGAGAATCAATTCTCAAGTAAAAATTCAAACTTTTAAGCAGTATAAAAATAACATATTTAACCAATAACAATTAATTAAAAATAAGTACTTTCCTTTCGAATATCAATGAACATGAAAAGTATTCTTAATGTTTGAAATGCTATTTTATTTATTTCTTTACTTTTCGTTCAATTTATTATCATTTATCTTTAATTAATCAATACTGCATAATGTTTAATATATAAATCTCAATAATGATTCTATGCTTCACTACGAAATTGAATAAATATTATTTTACAAAACTTTATAGTCTGTGTTATAAATTTTATTAAAATATGATGAAATTTAAAATATTAAGAATTAAATACTGTATTTGAAGATTACGTCATAAAACTTCTATTAATTAAATGTAATATAATGTTGGGAAAGACACTAAACATAAATAAATACAGCAAAGTGAACTTTTACGTCGAACCAAAAATACAGAAGTATAAAAAAAAATATTGAAAGTACAACGGGTTGTCAAAATTTGTAACGCTGTTTCCACACTTGAGTAAATACTAACAGTTCATTGATCTTTGATATTTCAACTCAAACTCAAATGCAATCAACGTAAAACTAGCATTAAATTGTCAAGATTATAAGAAAAAGCAATAAAGTTATTCTGTTATGTAACATTACAGTACTTTGAAAATTCATCTTTTTGAATGCGCAATATTGTTCCTATAATTTTTGTAACATTTCAACAATGTTACTCTAACGCATTTTTGAATGAAACTGTATGACTCTTGTGTAAAAATCTTGTAATGCCAACTTCAGCTTTATAACTCTATTCAAACATGATCACATAAATAACTACCAAATTTAATTTATGTTAATACTTCTACCAATATTCAAGGGGGTACATCGTTTTTTTAAGACGAAAAAATAATTTTTTTATTGCGTGCTATAAAAATTCATATTATTAAGAATGTATAGTCAAACTTACAAGTAAAAATTTGAATAATTGACGACGTTACAGCGAGTTTTATGAATATGTGCAACGTACTGAGAAATGTAGGTGCACGCTCAAATACTGTAGCCAAATCTATCCAAGCAGCTTACCTTTTTTTTTTAATATATTTTTCCTGTGCATTTATATGTAATACGAAATGAAATAAATAAAAATGTCATCTTTTTGGTACTGTAATTAGTCTATATTGCACTATATACGTGCAAATATCGTTCATATTTTGTGTGTTCATTTCTAATGTTTCCTTTTTATTTAAATATTTGTAGAATAAAAAAATAATGAAACGTAAAAATTTGTGTGAAAATCATAAAACAAATTTGTTTCGAAAAGACCGACTACCGAAAACAACAGCCATTAACAACGTCAAAAGTGAAAAACACGATAATTTCTCAAAAGACATGATGGACTAACAATTGGTAAAAGAGGGTTTCTTGTATGACCCAAGAATAACTGATTCGTTGTAAGTTGTAAAATAATTTGATTATTCCGGTTATAACTTGTTGTAAAACTTTAAACGCTTAATCTCAACTCGTATTGTCAAAACGCGTTACCAAGATTTTTCAAAAAGTATGCAACCAAATAACTTTCGGTTTTTTTCTGCGTAAAGTACATTAAATTTTGTCGAAAGTTTTTATTTTTTTTTTAAATTAGTTTTCTTTCTTTACTCTCAAACACTGTTTTTTACCACCAAAATATGGCATTTGCATGAAAATGGTTGTCATTTTATTATAAATCAAAATTTTTAAAATCGGGCTCGAGAAAAACTGATTTTGATCGTCTAAATTTTAATTCAAAAATATTTTTTGTTCCAGCTGATGTGGTGCCAAGTAAAT
>JABFOX010003730.1:0-10073 GCA_022817665.1 Axea sp. ZL-2020
CAGTTCCCTCTTGTGCGGAGCTAATCGTTGAGATAGCGTGATAAGTTCCACCAAGCCGACAAACCTGTCACCAAGGCCCTTGATTTCTTTCATATTTTGGTTGTTGGCACCCTCTATCGCTGCATTTACTTCATCTTTCAATGATTGTAGGACACGCTCGTCAAATTGTTCCAAACCTTTAGCGCACTGTTCTGCGACTTGTTCCAGACTACTTTGATTATCTTTAGCAGAAATCCATTTTAAGAGAGTTAGCGCGGACGTTTCAGATTTTTCGAGTTCTTCTTCAGGACTGAAGAAACCTTCGGCGTTAGAACGTAAAGCTGGCAAGATAGGAATTTTTTCTAAAGTACCAAGGTCAGATGAAAAGCTGAAATTAAATAATTATGAAATATTATCATTGTGGTCATTAAGTAGTTTAAATTTAAATATTTCAAGATTATATATATATACTGATACTGTAATTTTAATAATAATAATAATAATAATAATAATAATAATAATAATAATAATAATAATAATAATAATAACAATAAGAATAATAATAATACAGTTTATAATTATATTTCATTAATATTTGCTAACATTAATTTTATTAAAGGTTTAAAAGTATAAAATTAAAAGTTTATTGTTAGTTGTAAGGTGTGACCAAAATCATTATCTTAAAAATAGAAAATGATTGCAATTTATAAATAAAAAAAAGGAAAATATAAATATAAATACTTTATCATAAAGTAAATAACGTTTGTTTCTCAATGCATTTACAATACATTTGACACTCCTTGTAAATTAACTTAATACTTTGTAATAATTAAACTAAAATAAAAAAGTATTTTAGTGTCCTAATTCTAAAATATAAAACAGAAAATAATTGATTTTTAAGATTATAATTATTTTTTTTCAAATAAATTAACAGTATCAAAACAAAAAAAATGTATTTTGTGTTATCTCGTAAAAAATAATGTCAGTATTTTATAATAATTAAATAAATATATAATTTAATTAATAAAGTGAAAGAAATATTATGTATATATAATACTTTGATATATATATAAATCTGAAAATTGATTTATTTAAGAAAACATTTGTTTATAAAATAGAGGTTTGTATATTTTTATTAATTCATTTATATTTTTCAAGTTTATCTTTGATTAATTTTTATCATTAATATTATATAAATAATAAAATAATATAATAAAAAAAAAAAACAAAATAAAGAATAACCATCATAAAATATATATTATATAAAACTTAGAATTAATTTGGATGATTGTGATAGAAAAATGTAAAGTTAAATATAACTGTACAATCTCAAAATTTTGTTTTTGTCATACACATATTTCATTTTATATATTTGAAATTGTTTTCTTAACTATATTTAAATTTATAAAATATGTTAACTACAAAAAAAAAAAAAAATGAATAAATGATATATTGAGGTAAAGCTGCTGTATAAAGCAATTATAATTTATCTATTAAATTGCTTCTTGACAATGATACTTATTAAATACTTATTTATTTACCTATTTATTCTTTGTTAAACTGTGTTGATGTAATGAAACTTTGATTTTATAATAATCAAAATAAAAAAACAATAACCATAAATAATTACAATACAATGTACATTAAATTAATTACTTTCGTAGAAGTTCCATATGTTGTCGCCTTTCGATAAGGTACTGTGCAAAGGTGTGCTGAAGGAAATCGGCTTTTGTTTGAAAAACCTGTGTGATATCTTCTAGATTGGCAACAACAGCAGCCCAACCTTGTTGTTGCAAATGTTGGTCATGCACCAATCTCTCGCAAATTCGTGTGAGTTCTCGAGCAAGGACGCAACACTGCTGGGCCAATTGAGCCCGATTAGAAACAGTCTGATACGTCGCCGGCATCGTGAGGGAACTTTCAATTTGACTGTGAAGATCGACATCTGTAATACAAAATATCACTAAATGTTAGCTTTATCAATTTAATGTTCCTCAATATAAAACTTGTTTTAAGGAATCCACAGATATTTTTTGCTACACGTTCTGTGTTGTAATTGTTTAGATTCGAGAAATACAAATACTCTTTTATAGCAGGGATAAAATTTATATTATCAATACCTATTTTACCACATTATTAATACAAATTTAAAAAAAAAAAATACACACATCTAAAAAATTGTATTCTCAACTGTTTCTTATTTCAGTTCTTTGTCTGCACGTAAGAGTTATTACGATTATATATATTTTTGTTTTTCTTGTTCATAAACGCAGTAGAAAAGTATGTAACTAAACGAAGAATCTAAATTAATACGGCATCTCTTTTTTCCATTTTCCCCCTCTTGTTCTATGTCCTTGCTTTTATAGTGAAAATACAATTGAAGAATGATTACTGTGGAACGTTTCCACAACTGTCTGACCTTGGTGGCTTAGTGTAATTATGCAAAATATTAATAAGCGGTGAGAACTGAGAATTACTCCTAAATCGAATGTGTTAAAATGCTTTTTCTCCCTAGGTTGTCCTCGTGCTATCTCATTGCATTTAGCCAAGTTACGTCATTCATCGAGCTTGCGGTAAATATAGCGTCGCAATAACTTCTGCATCTGAATGTACAGTTCTGGCGCGTGGAAGATTACTTGTCCATTAATAATAACAAATTAGGTGATAAAAAAAGAAATAGATATAGATGAAAAAAACATTTGACGGTTTACCTCGAAGTGATCAGCAATTTTCATCTACTCTTTTCCATAATTTAACACCTACTGTTAAATAATGAAAATTTAAACATATATTTAAATATTTACATATTACATTATATATACAAATTAAATTTACAAGTACAATTTATACAAGCATGGTTTTTATTCTGATACATGGTAGAAGATTAAAATTTCTTTCCAAATAAAAAGATGTATAACTGAAATGCTTTTATTGGATCAGATTAATTGTTTTTACACATGACTTACGCTACTTGTTATTTTTATATACTTATGTTTATTTCAATATAATTGACAACAAAACTGAAATGTACCATTACACTCTTTACTAACAATTGCATCTTATGAATTAATCCAATACGAAAATAATTTAGTAGTACAACTGAAAGTTAGTATGCAATACGAATTCAATTATATTCATTTGTGTTGTTGAACTATTTTATTTGATTTTCATCGTATTAAATTGATAACAAATATCTTGAAGACTTATCTTATTTAATTACATGAATTATATTTCTAAAAGTAATAAAAATATTACAATTATCAGGTGTATGCATATGAAACCTAAATTTTCATATAGAACATGCATATTTATTGTATAAAAATGATAAAACATAAATTCGAAGTATGTACCACTGATGCAAATAATTGGACAGAGCTAAGTCTAGTAAATAAGACGTATGGAATAGTATTCCACAACTAAACGCCTCAGTCGTTTTCTTGGCCCGTTTTGTGTGTGATGGTGCATTATCATGAAACAAAATCACACTGTGCTATCTTTTTTGACATTGTAGTCGTTATTCAATCAAAACTTCATTCAAATTGATCAAGTGTTGTCGATAGCGTTCAGTATTAACGGTTTCGCCAGGATAATACTGAAAAATACAAGAAAACGTCTACAGATTAATTTTGTATTATACTTAATTGATTTGTGAGTTGTCATGCGTCAGTGGTGGTGTGGTTTGACAGAAAATACATTGACAGATAGATTCGTTTATGGGCAAATTCAGTTTTTATACGCATACACCTGATATATGAAATGTATTTACTGAAAAAATATATTTCAGTTTTTAGTTTTTATTTTTCATGTGCAAAATTGCAATTGTGTGTATGTATATATACATACTTAATACATAAAAAACATAATAAAGTATATAATTAAAAATCATTTGTAATGTTTGGATTGACATTTCTCAAATGCAAATTTGAATCAAATATTTTGATTTCAGTTATGTCACTCTGATTCACCTTTTTTATTCAAGTTTCAAGTATTTCTGAACATTAAGATTTCTATTACAGTTTTTCACTTGGAAGTTGTAATCTAGATAATTACACTGGTCAACAATGAAAATGTTAAATGCATAATTTTAATTGATTCTTGTGTATTTCCATCTGCTAATTCCAGAACTGAAGTCAGAAATGTTCCATCACCCACCAGTTTTTTGTAATATTAAAAAATTCTTTTCATGTTCAGTAACATATACAGTGAATATAAAAATTGTCCATAAAGAGAGTCATTCGATCCAGTACAGGTAAATGTTATTCACCAGCCACTTTTTAGCGCTGAAAAAATCTTACTATATCTATTGCACATCAAATTACGTTTAATTAAACATTTTATGAAAGTAATGGATCGTTATGAGAGTATATTTTTCTTCCTGAAAAACAATTGAAGGTAAACTAAAAGAGAAGATATTTATTGACTTTCAAATCAGGGAGCTCGTGAAATATCCGCATTTTATAAGCCAGTTAAATATGCAAGAAGCAGCTGTTTGGTTGTCTTTCAAAAATGTTATCATGAACTTTCTAGAAAACTACAGATTTGAAAATTGAAAAGAATTGATCATTAGGTTCATTGAGAATTATAAGGTTATCGAATGTAATATGTCTCTGAAAATACATATGTTGAATTCCCATTTTGATTTCTTCTCTAAGAATCTCGATTCTGTCAATAACGAATATGGTGAACGTTTCGATCAGGACATCGCTAAAATGGAAAGATGCTACCGGGGAATATGGACTACAAAAATGTTGGCAGACTGCTGCTGGACACTCAAGAGAGATGTTCCTCAAACGAAATACAACCGAAAATCTACTTCCCATACATTTTAGATGTACAAAAATTCATTCAACTAAAATGCTTTATTTATCATAATGTATATTACCAGATAAGATTATCGTATAATTACAAATAAACTATAAGTGGTAGAAAAGTTTCATAAAAATACTTGCAATCAGCACGAAAAAATGAGTAAAAATCACTACAATAAATAAGCCTTACTGATGAGTTCAACAATTAAATTACAGAACGAAACGCCAACTCTCGAAATTATATATACATTTATTTTTATTTTTATTTTTGTGTTATTTATAATAAAGTATTGGAGAAAAAGGAACAATATATGTTCTTTCCTCAATAATAATATAGGCAAGTCAGATAAATTGGTCGTTCAATTACAACACTATTAATAAAATGAAATAAATCTAACGTTAACAATTATTATAATATTAAAGGTAACTTGTTAATGATGAGTTGTGAAATTTGACCATGCGGAAGTCATCGCTTCGCTTATTTCAAATGATTTAATATGGTTGGAATACCAATGCCAAATCTTACTGATAATTCACGTGTCGCCTATAATGTATTCGATTCAACTATAGATTTCAGCTCGTCATTTATCTTGATATCAGATCGACCATGTGATTCATTTTGATGATCAAAATCACCAAAATGAAACTTCTCAAACCCTTGGCGTACTGTACGTTCGATAGTCACGTCTTTGCCAAATATTTCATTGAAATTTCGAGAGTTCTGCGCTGCATTACAACGGAACTCGTATTCGAAAATAACGCGAACTTTGAACTTATTCATGGTATACGAAACTTTGCCTCCAAAATACATTTTGACAGATTGCCAGAAACAAAAGCGTGCGCCTGAAAAGTAGATGGCGTACCTTTACAATAAACAAAAACAAAACAATTATCGTGCTGAAATATCCAAGATATTGGGAATCAAACTTGGTGCTTGCAATAAACGGACATTTCATACATAATGGTTTAATGAAATAGCTATTATTATTAAGATAGTTGTTCTATCTATGATAAAATAGAATTAAAAATGTAAAAAATGCTTTTATGCCATCAAGACGTAAAACACGGCATTAGAAATAAAACCTATTTGTCGGGAGATTATATTCTGTAAATCTTGACATTTTTTTGCATTGTACGTGTTTTTGGGTATATCTGTATTAATGCAATAGAAATATTTTGTATAATGTTCATATGATACTTGGTATTTTATTTAAATTAATAATTTGTCAATAGTTAATCCTAAACGTTATATTTCTAGTGCCTGAAAAGTGTATAAAAGTATTTTTAATATATCGATACAAACATCAGATTCGAATGATTAATAAATCGTATTTCGTCAACCATCAACATTTCACTTTAAGATGTTTGCAAAATATTTCAAACTATTATAACGAAACAAACATTTACGTTCTGCGAATTTATAAATGTTTCTCAAAATCAGTAAAAATTATGCAATTAAAATATATTTTTTCAAATATTTTCAAACACTTGCAACATTTGTTTATTTATTTTTTTTAAGAGAAGCTTACCAATAACTGTACCAGGTCCTGTTAAATGACCGGTTTCAAAATTAAATTTAAATTATAAATTGATTTTTAGTTCCTTTGTTAATTTCTATATTATATATCGGTATATATCGGTTGGTATTAAAATCGCCAAATATATATGAACTGCAAAAGTAAGATTTCAGATTTTTTTAGACGTTTTTAAATTGAATGAAGACAAAATATTTATGAAAATACAAATTAGATCTGGAAAACTTAAACTGAGAAACTTTGTGATTCAGATATCTTATTTAAAAAAACTTTTTTTTGCTGAAACAATACCATATATTTATCTAATTTTATATTTTAATGTATCCTTTTTGGCAAGTAATACTCTATTTGTCATATTAATTAAATAAATATAAGGATTCAATCTCCGATTTTATGCATTTAATTAAAATGATCGATTCTTAACTTACGCCTTGATCAGAATTTATATGGTAAAGTAGAAGAACCACATATACATATATACAGTGATACGATATATTACTAAACTATTTTAATTTAAATTTCATTTATGTTTCTTTAAAATACCAATATCTCAATTGAATATGCTTACTTACTAGCCATTGTTTTAATACAAAATATTAGTAGTTTAAAACAAAATACTACTTAATGAAAAATTCACTTTTAAACGACAATTCAATGATATTAATAGAAATAACATATACTTCAACTATTATTTTTGAAAGTGGAATAAATCCATTTTTGGAGCAAAATGAATCAATAGTAATTTTAGTAAAGTATAGATATCCTCTTTTTATATTTATAATCATACATTCAACGGACCACGATTTCTTGTTGAAGTAATTAAAAGAATTCTAGTTAAAAATATTATCACAAAAATATTTTTTTTAAAAGTGGAATAAGTCCGTTTGTAATAATTACAGTTAAAAAAATTTTCTAATTGCTTTGTCAAATTACTGTATGCCTTAGAAATTATCGTTAGGCAACTGTCTTTGAAAATAAACACAGTATCTTGCTGTCTGAAACATATACAGAATATTACAACCCAAGATCATATTATAGCATACAGTGACACGTATACAGGGTGAAATTGAATTATTAAGCTTGCACACACTGGTGTGTTTAAGGATTGTTCAGTCAGCTGACAGCATCATAATTGTTATTGACTAGAAATTTTTACTGTCGGGTTTTTCATTTCAACCGATTTCAAACGACAGAAATTTTGGAATTGAGGAAATAGAATTAAAGAAAAGAGATCATTTATATATAGTTTAAGACAATTATAATACAACAAAGAGCTGCTGAAAAAAAAAAAAAATAAATAAATAAATAAATAAAATGACTTTGTATGAAATAAAACGAGAAGATTATGTCCCAACTAAACCTCTAGAAGCGGTAATATCTAACAGGAAAAAAAATACGGTTGGAGAAATTTTAAAATGGCTGAAAATATACTGAATGAGGTTTAAAAGAAATGGAACACAAAATTTTTTTTACAAAACAACTAGGTCTGAAAATGCTCCATGTAAAGTATTATTTTTATTTGAAAAACAAGAAAGACTCAAACATATCATATTTGTAGCCACTGTATATATATCAACATCTGTAACAAGAGAGAAATACTGACTTACATACAACCTATTTATTATGAATACTTCACTATGCTAACTGTAAAAGAGAAATAAGTTTAAAAGTTGTTTTTTTTTTTTTTTTTCGTTGCCTTGAACTAATTATAATTTACACCTGTTCATTTGTATCCTCTTTTTTTAATATAACTGAAATTAATTATTATTATTATTAAATAAACTGAATTATTTGTGTATATGCATATTTACATTTAATTATTACTTTTATATTAAAAAATCCATTTCAATAAAGCCAATTTATATAAAAATATGAGCTTAACTTTCTTCTTGCTTTTATTTCTTATATGGTATTATTGAGAGTGGAATATGTCCATTTTGAGCAAGAGATGGTTTTTTGAAAATAATTTTAATAATTATTATTGCATTATAAAATTTAATAGAATTATAGTGATAAAAACATTATCAGAACTGATGAACCTTTGCCAATATTTTATAAATTTGTCCAAACTCTAACCCTTAAATATCTCAATATATGAAACATGTCTAGATAAAATATTTCAAATTTGAATTGGTATATTTTTCACAGAAAATTTAAGTCAAGGCATTCTTCTACCAAATAATCAATTTAGCAATAATTGAAAAATGCCATTAAATTTATTACTTTTTTTTATATTTAGTACTGGATCAACAGTTAAACATAATAAATGAAAAAAAAATTAACAATAAAGAGCATCAATAATTCATTACATACCTGAGCCATAATCAATATTCGGTGTTGGTGGCAGATGACTTTCGATAGCTGCTTTACTAAAAAGATAGATTGGATTGGTGTCTGTTCCGGCACTGTAAGAACATACCCTAGCGCTTGGTTCAAGACTTTCGCCACCGCTCATCAACAAAACCTGCTGAGATGCAACCACACCACACTCCCTTTCTATGGCATCTTTTAATTGAGCTACACTATAATAAAAAGATTTAACATTACTAATTTAGTTTTAAAAAATTAACATTTATAGCGATTTGATTTTACAAGACAAAAATTAAAATTAAAATTAAAATACATTTCTACGCATGTATTTGAAATGAGGTATATTTGTTACACTCTAATTTTGATAAATATTTATTTTACTTTTACTGCCATAATGATATAAATGCAAAATTAAAACTGTTTTTATAAATATGAAATTAATCAACTTTAGTAACTTTAAAGTCAATTAATTTAAAGAATATTTTAGAAAGCCGTTAATTTAAAAATATAAAATTGGTGTTCAAAGACAACAAATAAAAAACAAAAATTTATTTTCTAACAAACATATTTGTATATATTTCAAATAAATGTAATTCCTTATGGAACTATATTATTTACTTTTATTTATTTTATATTTTTAAATTAATCATTTAATCTTGTTGGTGTAAATACTTTTAACATCATAAATGTTGATCGACCATTATTTAAACAATTAATAATCAAAATATAGAGTGAAATCAACATGATATTAACCCATGAATATAGAGAAATTATGAATGCTTTCAAAATGTTCATAGTGGTACACTGGAAAAAATAACAGAAAATATTACTATTTAAAAAAATAGTCTATTTGCAAGATAATCATCATACTATCTTTTACTGTTTATTAGAAAAGCATTTAAACATAGCTGATAAACTTAAAAGTTTAACAGATTTATAGTCGTTGTTTACATATGTATTTAAGTTATGGACGTTTTGCTTGATTATTGTTTAAACAAAAATTGTTTTCTGTAATTTTTCTCAGTGTATTCCTGTGTAAAAACAACAATCATTAAAATCAGTAAATCATGTGACAAATTAAAAACAAATTAAATGAATCCCTGCTCCAATTTCACATGTTCTTCCTCATATGATTTTTTGCATAAACAAATTAGGACATTTTAAATACTTTAAGCATACTATAATTCTTATCATCATAACCCAATTAATATAATTTTATAATAAAAAATATATTAAAAACGTAAGAATCTGTCTTGAATAATAAAATTCGAAGAAACAGAAAATATGCAATACGAGATAATCCGTAAGAAAATTATTATTTGGTTTTCAAATTTTTATTTGATCTTTGCATGTAATTTTGAATCTAATTCATATCATTTCTTTCCTTTTTTTAATATTGAAATATTCATTTAAATTTAAACTTAAATGATCAATTATTTAA
>JABFOX010003731.1:0-10071 GCA_022817665.1 Axea sp. ZL-2020
GGCAATATCTTCTACGAATTGGAATGCAACTTACATCATGTAAAAAGTTTATGACAATTGATATGAAAATAACTGAGTGATGGTGTAAAATTTGTACTATGAAAACAGAAATTTTACTGCATCATTAAAGTGTTTTTATTGATAATTTCAGTACATTTATTTGCATTAGCTAAATTGCATTCTGATTCATAGAAGGTATAGTAATTTTTACTAGACTTTTTTTCTGTATCGACATGTCAATAAGAATTATTACTCTTTCTTTTTACGATAAAGAATAAAATCGGAGACTTTGGCCATTACAGACTACTATGGTATTTTATTTATACCATAAAAATCAACGAGAGGGCAAATATTTTATTTTATTCTCTGTTCTTTGTTAAATTCCTTTAAAATTGTAAGTATATAATTGTATTAATTGGTACTCATAATTGCATCTAAATATAAAGAAATAAAATTTGTTTATATTTCATTTATTTTATCATTTTTCAATTGCATTCACCTTTTTTGTTTGAATAATGTAAACCGTGGTAACGGTTTATTGAAATATTAACGTATTTTAAATAGAGGCGATAATTAAAATTTTTTATAAAGTTAACCAAAGTCAGTGCAGTATTTTCAAAAAAATTTAATTACTTTAACATAAATAATAATTTATAAACATATAAGAAAAGGAGCAAAATTATTTTAATGAATTTAAATTATCTTTGTCCAAAGTATATGTTTAACATATAAATGAGACAAAGAATAACTTCCGCGTTACACCTTATTTCATGCTATTCTCGTTTTACATGAACATGCACTTTGAATCCTAAAAGAGAAAGGAATTGATTATTCTTAACACAAACGTATTTTAATGCGTGCTTATCAATAACATAAAACGAATATGTGTATCCTTACAAGTTAGTTGAATATTCAAGCAGGAATCTATATAATAATAAATTAACATTGAATTGTAACAAATCTAGTCCACAACTAGATTTGTGAAAAAATTGTTACAAAAATTAACCTAATATATAATTAATTAATTAACTTTTCTTATTGTATTTTATTTACTGGTATTTTTTATACACACTTAAATAAAATTTATATTAATATGATTTTGCAGTTAAGGACAGTCCTCAAATGTATAAATTACTCGTTGTTGAATTAAGGACGTATTAAAGTTAATGTACTTCTTAAATATTTATTAGTTTCAATAAAAAATGAGTTGGAGGGACACAAAATCCTCTCTGTCAGTGTAATATTTCATTCCAAATAATAATTTCATAAATTATATTACATTATTTAAGTTGTTTATTTAATTATAATATTTAATATGCATGTTACAGATAAAAACTCTGAAGAAGCAGTTTCAATTACTAACTGTAATAAGCCTCCGTGTATTTTGAAAAGAAATACTATTATTAAAATTGATGAAAAGTTCATACCACAAACTGATGTTCGAGAGTTAAAGACAAGAGTTACTGCTAACATTGGTGGACTTAATTTACCATTTTTTGGAGTCGACAACACAAACGCTTGTAACAATATTTATGCTACAACCGGTGAAAAAATACAGTGTCCTCTGAAAAAAAATGTTGAATATATTTATAAAAATCAGTTCAAAGTTTTGAACATTTACCCCAAGGTAAGATGTGAGAAATTTTATCATTTAAAAATGAATAATGTATTCGTAAAATATAAATTGACATAAGTTTACATAATATTATCCTATGATTAAAATTATTAATCATATTTGTATGTGAAATAAATGAATACACTTGTGTATCAATCAGCTACATATTATAATCTAGAAATGTAAAAATACGAAAACAAATTTTTAATAACTATGATGAAAAATCAAAAATGTGTAAAATGCACTCGTGATTTTCATTAGATATACAATACAACAGTAAGTACCGGTTTTTTATCATTTTTTTTACTTCGAGTGACTGCATCATTTTAAAAAAACACAGAAAATGAATAGGTTAATTTTAACGTCATTAGTATAGACTTAAACTAATATTTATTACGTTAATGACAAATGTTTTCGAAAAACTTGAGCAAAGTACTCATGAAATTAAAGAATTTTTAAATAACAACGATAATATTTTGTTCGCTGTATTATGATAAATATGATAAAGATACGTAAATTCAAAAAGTTACTAAACTACTAAATAATAATATTACTTATACATTAATACAAAAATGCACTCTTAACGCTATTTAAATTAATCTAAAAAACTTTGTTATAAGTGGCAAACAAATAATCCTATTGAAACTAACGTATATAAACCAATTTATATCATCTCAGCTAATCTTTCCAGAGCTTATACACAAAATCAAAAATCTATTCCAAATAATAATATCGTCGATAGATCGTCCATAGATAATTTCTCTAAATTCTTATATATAATATTTTGTCAAAATTTCTGAAAAAGTATGCAGTGAATAATAGTATAAAATTTCCTAAAAATGTTAATATACCAAAGAATTACAACACGATCTATATTTTCTACTTATTGAATATTACTTTATTAAGATTTTATCAGTTTACTAAATTTTTTGATAGATTAAAACCTATGTGTTTTTCTATTAATTTTAAACTTAATTTTTGTTAATTAGATTTAAAAAGGATCAACCTGATGTTATGCAAACATGTAACTATTTGATAATATATTATATACAAATTCAAAATTATTGCTCGTTAATGTCATAATTATTAGAAAAAAAGAAATATTTTAATGAAACAAGCATAAGAACATTTGTTCTCAGTTGCTGTAATAAAATGTTTATTTACTATACTTTTAGAACTGTTATAAGTTTCTTACCATTTCACGTTCACATTTTATTAAGCTCTGATTTGTGATCAGATTTCAAACCAGTTGCAAACTGAGTTTCGTTAACTTTAAGCTTTCATTAAAACTTTTAAACAATAACATACGTACCATTACATAACATAAAATATTGAAACAGTTAAATAAATAAATATATTCATTCATTTTTCTTCTTAAATCATTCATGTATATATCATTAAAGAATTCTTCAACCTGAAAATAAACTACAACAGCGATAAAAAACACTTTTTAAAACACCACTGAATCTGTTAAATAATTTATAAATTGTCATTAAACATTCTTTAGAACGCCATTTAGTAACAATTATACATTTTTCTTTTAACTGTATTTTTATTTGCACTTTAATCATTTCTAACGTGATTAGTACCATTTATAACAAAGTTTTATAATATATTTACGATAATTTGAATTTTACTGTCTCAAAAAGTGATAATCTTCACCAAATCATAAGATCGCATGTACCAGGTCGAGTCTGCATAGTAATGTGACTTAAAGCATCACAGTTAGAGAAATAGCCCTTTTTAGACCACAAACTTAGGTGTTATTTGTATCCTGAAAGTATCACAACTAAAACATATCTTAAAAGACTTAAATCCGATTATGCCCTAATTATCTAATCCAGAATTCCTTTTCTGCTTGAAATGATTTTTTAACATTTATACATACATTACATTTAACATTACTTGTATGATCAAACATGTAATTTTATTCTTCCAGTAGCAGATGAGGCTATTCGTTTTAAATTATCATTTATCTGTATTATTTGATTAGTATTTTTAACATTTAAAATATTTGAGCTTCAATGTAATTATGTTTATTTATAATCACAGATGCATTTCCTTTGTCTGCCTGAATTATAATTGTATTGCCCTTGTGATGTTCTGAGAATTTATTAACCAAGGATATTAATAGTTTCATTAAATAAATTTATTCTTGGATTACCAGTAAACAGACTCAATGTTACAATGTTACCTACTATAACAAAATTATGTATATATATATAAATATAAAAAAATTAGGTTCTAACGACAAAATGTAGCGGTATCTGTAAGAAAAACTACATAAGTCATTTTTAATATTTTAATTTGAAGTAATCAAAACTTTATATCATACCAAAATTTGTGCTCTTTCATGTTAAATTGTACTTTTTTTAATAATGTATTTGTTGAGATAATATTGTTAATGAAAGTTTCGAAATCAATTATTTGTGTAATTTTTTATATATAATTGTCGTTTATATAATTATTTAATTATTTAATGTTCATTTTATGATTATTTCATGTCTTAACTTTTTATCAATCAAGAGTTTATCCTCTACTTCCGTGTTAAGAACGTTATTTTGAATCCTCGCCTCAGGGCCATTAAATTCGATTACATATTTGTCATTTGTAACGCGTAAGGGCAATTATAAATTATTCAGACGTGTGAATGTTTTCCTTATACTTCACAGAAAAGTTATTTTATTCATACTACACGATACTTTTATGTAATCTTTAAGTATAACATTAACAATATTCCTATATTCTTGTTTTATGCAATGAAAGAACGCTATTATTTTTTATTTAATTTTCTAAGTGAATACTTATGGAGAAGTAATAACTGCTCCATATCCAAATACTTTTCAAATTTAAAAAGCCTTGCATCATGATACAAAGATGCCAAAGTGATCTTTTCAAATTTTGGTGGCCTTCCTCGACATGTAGTTGATGAAGCTAAAGTCTTATGTTCAGCATCCTCCTTCGACGCTTCATATAAAATGTTGTATGACACATTTTTGCAAAATCTCATCCAACATATTTGCAACCAATTAACCTTTTCTCTATTAATGTTTCTTCCCACTTGTTTTTTATTTGCATTTTGTAGATTCTTTGCTCAAACGAAATTCTCGCGTTTCATTTCGTTTACAACAATTTTATTATTATTAAAACATTACTTTAAAGCATTATAGTATTCGTTTGATGTACATAAGAAATTCTTTTTTTCGTAATGCCATTGCGACGATACCATAATCTGCATCGTTGGAAACATACGAATGCCCGGAAAATAAAAATTTGTGATCAATTACTTCTAGTGGTTTTCCAATGACTGGACAACTCTCAACAACATTCCTTTGTAAACAGCAACCCTCAATGCCATGTGTAGATTTTGATTTTACCATTGACATTTTCTTAATGTCTCATTCAGCAAGAAGTTATTTCACGCGATCATCTAAAAGCGATATTTTTGTCCCATAAATACATATCACAATTATTGTCATGGAAATAATGAAATCCCTTGATTAGAACATATATATTTCGTTTTTAACATGCGATTAAAACAGATCATTTCAATATTTGCTTTTTGCAAATGAAAAGAAACAGCAAAATATTTATCGAGATTTTTTGATGTCAAAATTTTACCTTGTAACGCTGTGATTTCAACATTTTTGTAGTAAATATCATGGTTTTTTTCTTCGTCATTAGTTGTCCGAATTTTCATGTTCAAAAATCGTATCTTACACAAGTATTTTTATGTGACAAATAAAAATATAATTTGAAATCTCATTTAAAGATTTTCCTGTATATTTATTAAACTTAAGTTATTTTCTACACATTTTTCTAAAAATAAATTGAACATTATTCTCATGTTTAATTCAGGATTCAAAAACATTCATTTCGGATTTTTGGATCGGATATAATTGAACTTACATCACTTTCATATATATACATATGCAATGTGTTTTAGCTGACATTATTAAATTGAATACAACATTGATAGTTTATACGATATTACATATCAAATGGTTAAAAATATAGAATTTATAGTTAATTGAGAACAAATTACACTCTAGCACATTTGTTTTAAAAATGGACTTACATCACTTTCAAAATAATCGATCCACAAGAATAATCGATTTTAAATTAATTTTTTCGAAAAACCTGAATTAAATTTATTTCATTAATCTAATTTAAATTGAACAGAATATTTAATAATTTTTAATAAACCAATTCTAACCAGTGAAGTGTTGTTAAATATCATTTTTAATTGAAGATGCATACACGAGTGTCAAATTGATTTCAGAAAAATATCAAATAATTTTCTACGCTCTCATATGTTAAAATGAGGGATAAAACAGTCCTTTTTTTTCAACCACAGCACAATATGAGACAGAAATATTTTCCCTCGATTCTAACATCTAACATGATGCATATGTAACAGACGAAAGTATATTTCAATAATTACATATTGAAAGATTGTATTTATTATTGAAATAAATGATTCCATTTAACAATAAAATGATACATTCAATTCAGCAATTAATTAAAATTTAGAAAATTTGAACTTAATTTGTATAAATGTAAAAAAATGATTAAAAGTACAATGTGGCACAATTTAATATAATAAAATAATAAAATAAATAAAATATGTTCGCCATTCAAATCAGTCATCGTCGTTCACATCGTCATCTCAGAAATTTGTCAGTAATGGAACCTTGCCTTGTTGGTTCGCGAAATCGAACCTTGATATGTACATATGTATATATAATGTGTATATTTATTATACTACAATATAGTAATAAATGAGATTTCAGATCGCCGTAATAAAAAAGTGTCGAATAATAAAAATACAAAAGATAACAATTACAATAATAACACTTGCAGAATTTCGATAGCAAAAATTATGGAATTAAAATTAAAATTATTACAGTATCAACTATTTTCACCAAATTTGGCACCCAATGACTTTTTATTTGCAGACATGAAAAACGATTCACCTCGAACAACGAGGTCATAAGCTAAAGTAGATGGCTGCATTAAGAACCTTCAAATATCCTACTTTTTGTACGACTTAAATAAGTTAGAGAAAAAATTTTAAAAAATGTACTCAAAATAATTTACTTTTCATTTTTCTGGATTTATTCACTTAAATGGAGCAAAACTTATATTTTGTAGATCAAACAAAAAATTTAATTCATTGCCAATCCAAAATCATGACAAAGTATCAGCTTGAAATGAAATTCCAAGCATTTTCTAATAGAAATTTCATAGACAGCCTATACAATTGTACAAACAAATTTATTATAACATATGTTTAAAAATACTGAATTGTTAACAATTAAACTTGTTGTTTACTAAGTATGAAAATGCTTTATACACTAGACCAATAGTTATCTTAAAACATAATTAATGTAAAATAAATTTAAGTAGAATGTATTTTTTATAAAAACCGATTAATTTGTTTTAATATTTTTATAACTTATTAAAATAATGTCGCTAAGATATTCTTCTTCTTCAATATCAAATGAGATTATTCCTTAATGAAATAACAGTTAACTTTTTTTTTAAATTTGAATACTTAAATAAATTAATATTACTTGTAATTGATACTGCTAAATAATAATAAATTATTTTGTTTTTTACAGATAAACACGATAGTTCATTATGCATTAATGGATAATGATCAGACAGTTACATGTTTTGAAGTACCGGTGAAAATCACTAATTAAAGCCATGTGGAACAAAATATTGATGTTAAATAATATGTGATAAAACATTTATTTAATAAATAAAATTGATATCTTTATAATCTTGTACTTTTTATATTATATTATAATGTATAAGTTTATTTGGATATTTATTGAAAAACAATCATTAACCCTCTATGGGCCGAATTTTTTTCTATTTGTCTTAATGCTGCTAATTATCATCGGTATTATTATAAGTTATCTCTGAGATATCATATAATAAGATGTATACGTATATTTATTTTAGTTTAATAAGAAAACTAAAATTACTTGGTAAAATTCAGCAAAAATAAAATACTATGTAGTCATTTGTTACCTGAAAATTACACAGGCTTATAGAGAGTTAAACACCGTTGATTCCTTTATTTTTATGTGGAGCAACATAATATGAAAGTCTAATTTAATAACAATTCCCCCGCAGAAATCCCGACCGTTTGCCAACCGTGAGTAATCAGATCAACATTAAATTGATAAAAGAATGGTCTTTATCTGAGCAACAAAATTAAACAATCTTTTGCATTGGCCTAACATCGCTGGCCTGAAACAATCTATCAGTAAACGACGATTGACAAATAATTATAAGCCAACATTGGTCCGATATAAATTTCCGATAATGTCAAGTTACTCGTAATGAACATTAAGAATTAACGTTTGCCAATGTCGACTGTCAAGATTGGCTTAATGTTTTAACCTGGTGTAGGACTAACATTTACTTTTGATGTGTCTCCATTATTTGCAATTGACAGTAAAAATCGACGTTAGATCAACCTCAGTCCCAAATGCAGGACTAATAATAATAAGAAATGTTAGACAAGCAATCTCGTTTGTTAATGAGATTGGACCGGTACCTATTATAAACGATTGATAAAATGAGAATACAAATCTGTATGTCAGTATGTGAGCACTGAAAAATGTTATTTTTTGTAAAAATCCGTGAACAACTAAATCACTTATTATTCGTTTTTAGATTTTATTAATCGATTGATTCAGTCAATCTTGTATATGTCATTTTAATGGATTAACTAATCTTCTTCAACCGTTGTACTATTTTTTATTATTTATTTTAACGTTCTGACCCGTTTTGGTCCTCTTCAGAAATATTTTGTAATATATTTTATTTTGGTGTTACAATCATTTTGTCGTAGTGTTTTTTGTTTTATTTGTCCTTTTTTATACGTTGCATTGAAACGTGTATTGTGTCACATTATATATTTTTACATTTATTGTCTAATTTCCATGTTTATAATTTTCCTTCTTCCTTCGTTTTCTCCTTTTGAAAGTATACAAAGTGTGATAACAAAATCACGGAAATTTTTTTATTCCTTAAGTTTCATAAATCCAATTTTCAAATATTTCAGTTCAGTTTGTTGTTGACAGTTGAAAAAATTAGACGGGTTTTGGTATACTCGGTGATTTTTTTACTAAAAGATACTAAAAGATGGATCAACAAATTTGTATGAAATTAAGTAATGATACTTAATTTCAATGAAAAATCAAATAAAGTATAACAAAATAATCAAAATGTAACTTTTGACAAATCTATTTTGAGTAATACAGGAGTTTACGAGTGCTACGGATGTTTCATAGAAGGCTGTGAAGATGTTGAAGATGATTGTTCTGGACATATTAAAACATCAATAACCACCGACAACGTCAAGGATGTGAAAAAAATGATTCACTTGACATTTTTGTAGTAAGAACACATTGTCAAAGTTGGTTATATTTGAAAAAAGAAAATTTCAGTAATAAAACTTTAAATGTTCATACGAGTGATTTATAATAAAAATATATTATTGTATATACAATGTTATAATAAATAACATTTTAAAGTCAAATTAAATAAATTATTAAAATCACTAATACTGAAATTATTATGAAAATATTGTTTATTTTAAATTATGTATTAGAAATTATATGTAAAACAATTAATAATTTTTTTCGTCATTGTTCAGGAAATGTAGATGTAACAGATATAAAAATTAACAAAAAAATAACATTGCTTTAATATTAAGCCATTACTCAAAGTCCACTCGTATGTCGTGTATCATATATCTCAAATTAGATGAAAAATCAGATATTTTAAAGATGCAGTTTTTTTTTTATTTACCGTTTCGAATTCAAAAGTTTATTGCCTTGTCGACATAAGAACGCCATTCCTCCCGATTTCGCGCCAGTTCCTAATGTCCCCTCCTCGTCTGTAACTAAGTCTATGTTGTCTGCGGAGGCCCACTCACAAAGAATAATGTACTATAAAATTATCAAAAGGTTTCAAACATGAATCTCAACGCAAATTTGATTAAAAACTAATAAAAAAACGACTAATCGATTATACTGTTACATTTCTCTTTATTGTTTTTCATGTTAAACTTTTATTTTTATATCATTTATTTGAAAAAATAAATATATGACAAAGTATCATTTGTTTCAATGAATTATGCACGATTTATTATATTTATTTTTTTCAATGAAAATCATCTCTTATTCATTTGTTTTCATTGTTAATTTTATCTTTCACAGTTTTTCCATAAATTATAAATATTTCTAACACTTAACAAATGTTTATTTATTTACAAAATATTAACTTCACCACTTATGATATGTTATATTTGTCATTTAGATTTATATTGTTATACAGTAAATTTAGTATTTATAATTTCTGAATTTTATACGAAATATACTTTACCTACACATAAAATATCTTTCAAAAACAATGTTTTGATCATAACTTTT
>JABFOX010003732.1:0-10071 GCA_022817665.1 Axea sp. ZL-2020
TAGAATGATATTCTACTATATCATGACAATAATTTATTATTTATATCATAAATATTTTAACGTGAATATACAGATACAATATTTTTATAGCCATTTGGAAATAGCCTCAATTTTGTCCATCTCAATATTGAGCGATTTTAAACTTAACGCCACATTTATTATAATTAAATAATGTCATATCTACGATATTTTATTATAGTAAATTTTATCATGAACATTTTAATTTTCTTCTCCAAATGTCTTAACTCTAGATATTTTTTATCTTTAACCTGATCTAAACTGTATATATTTTTTAAATTTATATATATTATTAAAATTGTTTCCATTATATTTTTGTTTTACTTTTTTACACTTTTCCACTAATTAGTTCATTATCAAACTTTCAAAAATCAATTATTTTAATTATTCAGTATTGACGAAAAAATCAATTTTTACTCTACCAATTTTTTGATCAAAAAACTTTCAAAGATTTTTGATATATCAAAGAAGTACTTTCTTCGTTACCGTTTTTTTTTCTACAGTTTTGAATTGTTTGTTTTTGCACAAGAAAAAGACATCCATTAAATATTGAATTAATATTATTTCGGAATAAATATTAAAGTTGATTTAAATTGATATTTGTGTGGAATGGCGAAAAATAATAATGGAACGAAGTAATATTCAGTGAAAACTTAACTGATAAATGATAGCAGAAAAGATTGAACAACAACATTAAACAAAAATTGATTAAAAGCTGCAGTGACGTTAACGTTATGTATCTATGTTATTTCATGAATTTATTAATTGCTATTTTACTTTGTATTGCTTTGCATAACTTAATTTAATAACAGTTTGTTTATAACGATTATTATAAAAATATTGCTATAGCAACAAACATTTTATTAAGTGTACGCTAATTGATTGCTTTTTGCTGTGTATTTTTATATAGAATTGTTTTTATAGAATAATCTGTTATTCCCCTAACAGTGCATAGTATTATATAAATATTTATAAGCGTTGTATGAATGTGTGTGTGCAATAATTATATATAAAATCTATACAATATTGAACAACGATATGAAATTACTATTTAAAACACAATAATATATATTCATTCACAAATTATTGATAAATATATATATAGAAAAATAACTGAGTACAGTTAAACAGCCTTATCGAATTGAAAAATAGAATTTTAATTGTTTACATATTTATTGTAATATTATTCTGCAAAAGTTTAAATTAAATAAGTAATTATTCGAAGTAATTAAATGTTTTCGTTTTACGAAGAAAAATGTATAAAATATGATAAATATTTCATTCAGAAAATTGATTTTGTTATAGATTTGATAAAACTTAATGCAAGTTTTGATTTAAAATGTACAGCAGGTGTGCATCGTTGAGATACGGTTACTTTTTGTTAAATTTCTTGATAACACTTCATTACTGATAAAGTAACTGATGTTGTAGTTGAGCTAGCTTATCAAAATTTGATTGAAAAACTGTAATAACTGAATCAAATTATTTGCAAAATAATGTTTAAAATGTAAATAGAAAAAGCATTAAAATAATGTAAATTGCGTTAAAAATAATTATAAAAAAGATACCGAGTATAATACATTAGTCTATAATTTCTAAAGAACTATATATTATCTAATATGCATGTAATAACAAATATTTCTAATAAGTGTAAACTGTATCACTAATTAAATTACATTGCAAAGGTGTGTAACGTATATGTAATTTAATGCAACATTATTATATTGTTAAATATAAAATAATATTTATAAAGAAACCAGTTTCGTAAAATAAATGTCAATACTTACACTAAGCCAGCTGATTTAGGATTTTAAATATTACAAAGTAATTTTTCGGTACTAGCAACTGTATTCTGAATGTTTCAAATACATGCCACACTGCACTGCCAGTATTAGGATTACAATTTTATATGCTTTTGATAACAGGTGTTGTAACGTCATGAATTTTATTGCAAGAAAAACTGAAAATGTTTTTGAAACTATTGAATAGACAGTACTGAAAATGTCAGACCAAAGGAGAGTGCCATTTTTTTCAATATTAAGAATAATTAAGACCGTATTATATCATTTTAACAGCTACTTTTAAATTAACAAATTAATTATCAATCTAATTAAATTGAAATATTTAGCAGTTTATGAATTTTTTATATTCTTTATCAGGCAATTTTAAGAGTGAACATTTTAATAATTATTATATATTTAATTAGTTAATAATATTGAAAATAAATTTTTGTAATAGAATGAAAATTGTTTAGTTATAGACTAAGTAAAAACTCTTGAAGTTTTTAAATATTATACAAAAATGAGATATTTGTTAAAATTGTTAGAAGATTTATATTATCAAACGATGTTAAAAAATCATAATTATAATTTGGAATACAATATTAATAATTTGAAATAATACACCTTGTTAGATTTAATTCGTATTTATACCATAATCTAAATCTTTCCTCTTAAAGATATCTTTCAAATATTATATTTTATCTAATTTGTTAACAGTACAATTTTTTAATAATAATATTTGTATTTTAAATTGTCGAATTTAATTTTTTCTCAAAATACAAGACCATATTACAAGAAAAAAATTTGACGTAATGAATAATTTGATTGAAAAAATCACTTAACACACCCGTTATTAAAAATACTTGCACTTATTATATTATAACAAAATTGTTATTGCATAATCAATATTGATCGTAATAAAATATTTTTAGATCAGCCATAAAAAATATTTTGAAATTCGCCACAAAACATTTAAATATTTTGAATTCATCATAAAAATTATTAAAAACGGTACTCAAAAACATAGATAAAATTTTAGACATAAATTGCTGTAATGTAATACAAATACGTATCATAAAAAATACAACTCGTTTTAAAATAAATTGTTCGAATGGACTGAAAATTATCCAGAACAATACTTGTCACGCTTTGCGATTTTTATCAGTTTAGATGTAAAAAGTTTCTGAATGCACGCACGTGTTTCCCAGGCCTTGGAAAATATCAATGTGACCGTGAATTACCGGATGACGAGTCTTTAATTTGTACGCACTTTTATTTTGTCTTTGTTCAAAGTACTATAAAAAAATACATATTTTCGACAATTAAAAACAAATAGAAAAATCAATTTGAATTATAAACAATAATCACTGAAAAAGCTTTTAAATATGGCTCATTTTGTTTAAATAAATTATATTCTTGCATTGTAACTGTACAATATGTAATACCTTATGATTAAATTTCTGTTGCAGAATCATTTTAAAAAATTGTCATTTAGTTAAGGAAGGAAAAGTTTCTCATATTTATGTCAATTTAATTGCATGAAAAATTAATATACATAACAACAAAATTAGTTTTTGAGCATAAGTTACTAAATAGATTTTATGCAGTGTGTTCGTAACATAAAATACATATAATTCAGTTTAAAGTACTTAGGAATATTTAATTAAACTTGTCATTGACTAACATTTAAAATTATAAAATCTAGATTAAAGTGGACTTGGCTTGCAATAGAAAACATTTAATATTTTTTCAACATCGAACAGTTGACCATCATACGACTGATTCGTTTAGATATAGATTAGATATGAAGGCGATTTAAAACCAAGAAAAAGTGTATGAGCAATATTATTTTACAGAAAGTCACGTTAAAAATACATTTGACAGGAATTAATTAGATGTTTGGCAAATATGTAATAAACCATTGCCAAATTTGTTTCTATCGGAAGAATTATATCGCGTGTTAAGACAAATGTCTAATTGCTTTAAAAAAATCTATTAATTTGTGATTTGTTTTAAACTCTTTATTAAAGATTGATAACAGAATCATATCTTTACGTTGAAGAAAAACTGTGTAAAACAACATTTGGTCATTAAACATTTCAACAACCACTGATACATTTATCGCTTGTAAAGAGACTTAAAAATGTGTTAGACGTTGCATATGTCGAAGGTCGCACTTTCAAAGGTTTGCTCGTTACGCAATTTGAACAGATCAATTGTTAGAATCCCTTTATTTTATTAATAATAACCAAAGTTATAAAATCGATCAATTTATTCTCCTTACAAACATTGTATTAAAATCAAAATTGATTAAAAAGCAGGGCATCGTCTCTTGTAGAACTGACAAAACAGATTTACTTTTTCATTTGTCCAATGCTTTCGAATCAGTTTAACAACAAACGATAGTTATATTACAATCAAAAGGAGCGATGAAATCGGTCTCCAATTTCCACAACTTCCCGAGTCTCGAAGACTTTCAACAACAGTTTATACTTTGAGCTTTCATTGTAAGCTTTAATTCTGTTATATTTTTTTAGACCGATCAATGCTTTTCATCATTACCCTGCTTATTTGATTTATAAATAAACAATTTAATTTCAGCATCTGTTTTATTTTTAGTTTGAACATCACACTTGCGATTTCTCAACCCACTTTTTCATCAAAGACATCAAAAAAATTGAATTGTAAAGCAGATGAAATAACGGAAAAGAAATCCGAGTGTCAAATAAATTCGCGGGCGAGACGTTTGTACGAAAAGAGGAACGTTTTACCGTACTTCTTTTTTTCTTCCCCGTAATCTCGTTTACCCTTTTGCGGTAATCGTGGATGCATTTTGCATAGAGGTAAGCGTGTTATTTAGGTGTCCTCTTTGTTGTTTTGTCAGAGTAAAGGAGACACAAAGTACTCGACTCAAAGTTCAAGTGCTCGAGACACTTTAATTTAAGGTTTCTTTACGCGTCTTCATTTTCCCTTTTATGATTATCGCTGTTGCTGTTTTACATAAAATCGTCCGTTAGTTACTGAAGGTGCGTTGCGTAACGCCGATTTTTCCATATTTTGCATAGCTCACGCCGATAATTCAATTTGAAGTTTAATCCGAAGACCGTAAAATTACCAGTGCATGTTCACGAGAAAGAAATAAATCACCTGCAGAATTCATTTTTGCATACGAAATTATACATAATAATGATATCCATGATGAACACTTCTTTAAATGATAAATATGTGTTTTAATTTATTGGCCCGCGTTTAATCATTCGTGAACTCATTGATAGAACATTAATAAAACAGTGTGGTGTGTTCAATAAAAAAAATGAGTTATCGTCGCTTAGTCAGTTATTTTAAAATACGAAAGGTTTTTTAAACATTTAATAAAGTTATGTCATTACATGTCACCGGTGCCCGGCATTGATCAAGCAAAATTGAATTACGCAACGATGCCATTATTATTTCAACAACTGTTGAGTAACACTGTTTATTGTTGCATGAGTATTCTGATTAATTGCATCTGAATTTAACTTGGTATTAGCTTATCAAAATTGCTACTGTGGATTAAAATGCACTAACTAATGTAATCCACGCATCGTGCGTTAAATTCCATCTAAGGATATTTTAATTATTTGAAAGGTAAATCGCCGTGAAAAACGAAGACGAAATAACGCAGTGAAATCTGCGTATGCTGATTTTCTTGTACATTTCACATTTTGCACAAAGTTCGTACAAAATTTACTTGTTTGTATAATTATAATTATCATTTATTGATCGATATTGAACTATGTGTAAATTGTGTTTGCATACTTTCTGGCATAATCGTACGGAGTTTAGATAAAAAGAATAGAAATATATTTTCATACGGATTCAAGAAACTTTCTTTATATTTCCTATAAACTTTTGAAAAAATGTGATTGTATGTTATATAAAATCTTTACTATTGGAACACAAATAGAACGATAAAATCATGATCAGGTAATCATCAAATTTAATTTTTTTTTTGCAGAAAATCTAATATAAGTTGCAACGTTTTTAAATTAGTTTTGCATTTTTTTTTTCTTCTGGAAAATATGTAAGCGTTACTGAGAGACCGCAATAATAAATTAATATTTTATATTAAAAATGACGTATACATTTCTTATTATATTTTGTTTGGTAGAATTATTTTATATCGCATCTTTTATATATAATAAATTACTTTATATTTTAGACATTTCAATGTTTTCAGGCATTTTCTTCAGTTTACAAATATTTGTATAAAATCATGAAACGTGACGAATTAAAATTGGCAATATCATAATTCCGCATTCAAATGAAATTGTACTAATAAGAATAGTAGAATGCAACTGTATGCAGAAATGTTGACGGTTTGCCAATTGTTAATAATAAATTCATTATTGGTACAACATAGATCACGGTATTAACAAAGAGTCCATTAACAAACAAGTCCGAAAATCGAAAACTTAATTCTTTCACTTTCTTCAATATTCATTGCATTAATTCTACGAACGGTAACCGATTTGTTTTTGAATGCCTGTATCGATCTATCGAATCGGTAATGATTTACTCGTTATAATTCTGATTTACGCAATTAATTAAAATGAACATAAATAAATAAATTCAAGTTATTATTTATGGTTTTTAATTTATTGTTTACGGTTTTGAAATTATAGAATTAGTATTTTCATTTATTTCATTCGAAGTATAAACAATTCATAAATAATTTCACAAGATGTAAGTATAATTTTTTTACAGCAGGCATAAAATGCACAAAAATGATTCTCTTAGATATTGCTATAAAAGAAAAGTTTAATCTAAAAACATAAAGTTTAAAAGATATATAGTTTTATGTCAGCGGTATAGTAAAGCAATTTAGTCATGCTGTTCCATGTGAACTATAAATCAATAAATAAGAATAAATTCGATTTTTAATTCATCTACCTTTCTTACATAATAATACATTATTTTTATATTATGTTATGTGAGATTACCAACAGAAGTCAATTAATAACTATTATGCACTACTTATAATTGGATTCAAGGCACAGCATTTCTTTTATGTTTCAACTGTAAGGTTTTTTATAATATTATTTACGTACAACAACCATAATAAAAAACAAGTCTTCCAATATTTGATCTAATTTTTTGTTTATTATAATTAAATTGTGCTTGAGTAACGTGGCTATTTTTAAATCGCATATAGTTTAATTTTAAACAGTTTGCATATATTTATATTACTTATGCAATTACTTAAATGTGATGTTTTAATAATTAAATAAATATAATTATAATTGTACTCGACATTTAGATAACAGTTATCTTTGAATGAAATTCATTTAAAGAAAAGTATTATTTATTAGTTTAAAACACCAATTGAAAAGTTATATATGGAGACTGATCATAATGTTGAGGTGAACTCAATATTAATTTAATTTCTAGACAATTTGTAATTTATTTGAATATTTACTACAATTTTTTCATAACAATTGATATATAAACAATTAATACATTAAATGAATGCATTTCTGTGAACATTTTATTACAAAAATAATTTCTGAGCTAATACTTTCAAACTATTTCACATTTTCAAACTGTTCGTTCAGAAATTTGAAGAACGCGAGACAAAAAATTTAAACACAGAAGTTATTTTTGACAATAAAAGTTTGTCGAAAATACTTTAAATTATCCAAAAAACTTAGTACAAAAAATTGGGCTAAATATCCAAATAAGTGAAAAATTTTGAAAATGTGAGATTGTGCCAATCTAGTGTTCAATGCTAGTTTCTTTTTTAGTGTATATGTTCAGTTTCATTATATAGTCAATACTGTTGTTAAATTTATAAACAGTTTTCATTCGGTTTTTCATATAATGTTTATTTTGAATTACGGTATATAATTTATACGACGTGAAACTCGTTACTGTTTCTTTGTCTGAGTTTAGAACATATGTTTGTAGTAGAGTATTTCTTTACTGGATATACTTTGAATTGTGCAAATTTAGTAAACAAATAGTTTCTACCAATTTTACTTGAAGTTCGATCTATTTTGGCACGAGTTCTTACACAGATAACTCGTATAAAAGAAATTTAAATTTGTAAAGAAGTCTTATCGAAATGATAAAGCTTGAGTAAAAATGCAGTCGTGATTAAAACTATTTTTCAAATAATTAATATGACTCAAAGAATTAAAACAACAACAACAAACATATAATTTTATTTAAAAAAAAATACAAGTTTCTAAAACTATTAACAATTGTGATAACGATAAAAGTTGCTTATTTCCGTAAATATATATTTTTCTTTAAATCTGAATTCTATTATATTAATTATTGCAATTTGCATAAATTTTTATAATTTTACTACAATATTATTGATATAAGATGTATATAAAAAATAACTGAAAGGATTCATTTTGATAACAATTTGAATCTCCATTCATGATTTTGTATATAAATTGAAGTAATACTTCAATTTTACTCATATGTCAGAAATTATAGACAGATTGATAGCATTCATTATTAATAAAAGTTATACAACTTATGAATTTAATTGAAATATAGACTGAATTATTCAATGAATTGCATTTAAAATATTATTAAAAAATTCAAATGTAATATTTTATAAATAATGTGGTACATTCAATTTAATTTTGTTGTTTATAATTTCTACGTGAAAGTATGTTTTCATGTCATAAACAGATTTATTTATAAATGTTAATATGGAATAAAAAATACTCACATTATTTCATTTTTTACAAATTTATAATTTTTCAAAGATAACTATAATAATAAATTTAATTATCCGTTTTAAATATATAATTACACAGATTTATATTTACTATATCATTAATTTACTATTACTAATAGATTCAATATTAATTAATAATGTTGGGGAATCCTTCTTAAGGGGAATTTTGTTACATAAAAACGTATAATCATTAAATGTTTTTATGTAGTTGTTTTGTTAAAATATCAAACGACAAATACAATTATACAACATGCGTGGAATAATTTTTGAAGTTATTATTACATAACAATTGATTTTCGTTAATTTTAATATTACATAAAGCAGGTTTAAAAAATCGAATAATTTCATACAACGATCTATAACGACGTTAAAATATCTCGAGTTATAAAGCAAAATATTAATGTGTGATTAATTTATCCACATTTCTTTCATATCCTGTACACTAATCTCCATTCTATGTTTTCTTGGTCGGTGATTTAATAAAAATAAATATTCTGTGTAAATGGATAAAACTAATAATATTTGATTCTTTCAATAATTTGTTTAATAATTAAAACTTTAAATTAGTGTAATGAAAAATAATTTTAAGAAATTACAAATTATTTTATAATTTAAATACATGACACAAAAAAGTTTTTTTCATGAATTGTTTTGGTAATAAATTCACACACTAATCAAAATCTGACTTTACTTCCAAAGTTAAAAAAAACGATTTACAGAATGTACATATTTCTAATGAGAACTACACAATCGTCTATTACTTGTTACGAGAAGAAACATAACAACAATAAATACAAGTTATAAAAAATAATATGATAAATTGTTTTATATTATTCCAATTGGAATGACTGCAATTCAAATTTCTGAGATATATAGCACTGATAGTAACTTTTATATTAGATGCCATAAATTTGTCAAGCTATTGATTGTCTTTTCTGCGTTACTCTCAGACTACAAAGTAAATCATAATTTGAAAATCTTTCTTTTTCTCAATGTATTATGTACTATAAAATTATTACTCAAACTGAAATCATAATTAATTGCAATTTTTCAGAAGTAACTACATCGAAATAAAGACATAAAAATTAAAAACATTAATTAAACTTATGTAGTATCCAGAGATTCTCTCAGACAACCACCACCCGTTTTCTGTGAGTTTGTTATTTTTAAGAAATTATTATTATTAATTGTTTTATAGTAATTATTTTACAGTTATGAAAGAACTTAACCAGGGAGAAATAATTATAATGTTTTATAAATTCTGTAAAGTATTATTAATAATATATGAATTATTGACTAATTGAAAAATATAGAATATTTTGTTAAATTCCACATGTAAGGGAATTTATGTTTGGTAATTACAAATATACTCCGAGATTTTCAAAATTAATTAATCATAATAACATATCAAATTTTGTAAAAAATACATATATAGATTTTTTCTTGAAATAAATAACTGGATAAACATGTGCTTAAAACACAAAATTTATGTGTCCACGCGTGCGCGCGCGTGTCTGTGTGTTAATCAAATAGAAA
>JABFOX010003733.1:0-10070 GCA_022817665.1 Axea sp. ZL-2020
TCCTCCAGCTTTTTTTTAATTAAAAATAAACAAAATTATAACATGACATACCAATTTATTAAATCGTTAGTAAATAATAAGCCATAGTATGAAATCATATAACATTAATTTTAAGTAAATACCAGTCAAGGAACTGCAAGGTCTGTTTTATTTTAAATAAATGCAATCTATTTTAAAAAAAAATTCATTCCTTTACATACAAGTATTCTGTATTCAAGTATTCCGATAAAATTTCATGAAATAACGTAAAAATGATAAAATAAGTGGTTTTTAACTGTACATTTGTTTTGTTACGTTCTGCGTAATTTTTTAAAATCATTTAATGTCATACTCTTTTTTATATATGAAAATATCTTTCTATATATCTTGTATACACAAAAAGCAAACATTAATAATTATAACATAAATAATCATATAAACTTTGCAAAATAATTTTGTTATGGTGCTTATTATTTAAATCATGACATTTTAGACATATAAATGATAATAATGTTTAGTTATAAATTTATATTGTCCATTAAATAGCATTATTATTTTAAATTTAATTAAATTAAGAATATTTAGAATCAGTAGATCTCTTGTCGCAATATACGAATATAATAATCATTCTTATGCTTTTACTGCTAGCAATTATCTTTGTATACATTTTATAAAATTAATAATATATTTGACAGCGTTAACGATTGCAAAAATAAGTCTAAAGTCCTTTAATAATTTACGCTGAAGAAATATACACGCATTTGAGAAATATTTGAATAGCAATTTTTTACGTTCATTGCATATATATATTAGTTTGAGGAAAAAGTAATCCATTATTTTTTCATTAAATGGCTGTAGTGACATATACTTCATAAAATATTAATCAAACAAAGTGAAACTTATGTTCGTTGGAAAAGTGACATTTTGTACTATAAAAAATCTTTTATAGTTTATGATTGGTGGATTCAATTGGTTGTAGTGTGTACAAAATGAAGCTTAATAAGGACAAAATTCGGTATATTTTACACTTTTGCTTTGATAAAGGTGAAAATGCAAATCAGGCGGCTAAAATTGCAAATGGTATTTATGGTTTCGATAATGTCACAGTCAATTTTACGCAATATTGTTTTCGTCGATTCCGTCTCGGTATTTTCAATGTTAAATATACATTTCGCACAGGTCGGCCCATCGTTAAAATTGTTGATGAAATCATGGAAATGATCGAAATGCAGTAGCATGTTAGTAGTCGTACCATCGCTCAGAAGTTAAAAATCGACCAAAAACAGTTTTAAACCATTATCATAAAGCTGTATTCAAAAAAAGTTCTATGTTGGGTGTCACACGAAAAACATGATAAATCGAATTTCCATTTGCGAAGCTTTACGAAAAGAAACGAACGAAACGAAATCGACCTATTTCTTAAATGGTTGGTGACGTAGAATAAGAAATGTATAACATACGACAATATTGTGCAAAAACAGTCATGGTCAAAGCGCGGTGAACCGATTCAATCGGTAGCGAAACTAGAGCTACGGGCAAGGAAGGATTTACTGTGCATTTGGTGGAACTGGAAAGGAGTCATCTATTATGAGTTGCTTCTATACGGATAAACACTAAATTCGGATCTCTACTGTGAACGATTAGACCATTTGAAGCTAGCGATTGACTAGAAGCGGCCAGAATTGGTCAACAAGAAAGGTGTTGTGTTCCATCAGGACAACGCCAGACCAAAAAACTCCGAGAGCTTGGTTGGCAAGTTTTACTGTATCCAACTTAGTTCAGACCAGGCAGTGAGCTGTTATCATCTTTCTTTTAGCATTGCAAAACTTCCTCGGCGATAAGAAACTGACGTAAAGAGATGATTGTGAAAATCGCTTAGTCAAGTTTTTTTCCAACATTATAAAATTTATAAACTACGAAGTATTGATGAATTACTCTTTGAAATACACTTGTCAGTTATAATTTGAATTTAATTATTCAGACTGGAAAATAAGATCGTATTGACTGGATAACATTTATATTAGATAATATTAGATTGTTATTAGATTATAAAATGAAACAAATATTTGTAAAAATTGAAAATTCACTTGTAATACACGAATTAAAATTCCTTGGAATAATATTAATAAGAAAAATATATGCTCAGGTTACGAATAATATTTTCTTAGAGTTCATATGTAAAAACATTGTACAATACTTACCTATAATCTTATTCAATCATTTGAAGTCGTACTTAGAAGTTACTATCCTTTTCATATATTAGATAGGTTTGATTTTTACTGCATAGCATTTGGAAGTTTGTTTATATGTGTATATTAATTACTTTAATAACGTTTTTGTTGAAATATTTTGCGTGTGCTAAAAATCAACGCATATTACATATGATGATTAAAATTAAATTTACTTTTGGTTATTACAAATTACTGCATTAATATAAAACTATTTAATTATATTTTTAACCGCTTATTGTTTCTAAATTTAATTTTTTAATATAAATAATAAATAAAATGAATATTGTTTGTTATAACAATTTATATATATTCAGAAAAAACTATTTATATTTATCGAGAAAGGAAGTTTGAATTCTTATTAGAAATATTTTTATTAATAAAGAAAATAAATGTTCACAATAGAGATTTTAAATTTTATATACTGCTGGGATTTATTCTTTCATTGGCTTAATTTTGTTTATTATATATACAAAATTTTGGTAATTGTGGAGGATCTCCCCCCCCCAACCCCATCCCAAATATATGAAATCGATGCAATTTTTAACGCTGATTAAAAAATGTCAAATGATGTATTTGGGGGAAATGAACCATACTCGAGATATTCGAGATTATTGGCCCAGCTTATACAGCACCCATTAAACACTTGAGAAAATGCGATTATTATACATGAAATCGATGCAGTTTTTTACGGTGATTACAAATCTGAAAGATTTTCTTTAAAATCTTTAACCGTTTTCAAAATATTCACGATTTTCCGTATTTTCTAAACCACTGCTCATAGGCAGCCCATGTAACGGCAAAGATCTTTTATTTCGAGTTTTGTTAGTTTAGTCAGTCGAAGTTTATATTGTATAAAAACTAACTAAACTAACAAAACTAACAAAACTCGAAGTAAAAGATGTTTACTGATACATGAGGAGTTTTTACTGCAATTACTGCAGTAAAACTTATTTTCTATAACATTTTCAAGAAATTAACAAAAAAATTTAATAATTGATAAATTGAATATATTTGGTCTCGGATACTGATCATTTGTGAACAACAACTTGAAACTTATCTTTGTGTGCAAGGAAATTCTTCTTAGTCCTATTGCATTGATCTGTGCGTAATACATTCGGTATATCATTTTTGTGAAATATTAAATAAAATATTCACAAATGTTTCCTTTTTTTCTTAATTGCAACACCGTTTTCAATCATACGTACAATTGAGCGATAGCTCTAGATACAGTTATCTTTGAAAATTAATAAAAGGCCGAATCTTTAATTGAAGCAATGTAATATTTGATTATAAGTATTCTTGCAAAATTTCGAAAAAAGAAGCATATTTATTTATAAAATTAAAACTACTGTGTAATTATTAATAAAATATGAGTGAAAGAGTAAATAGGATATTTAATATTTTTTTTGAAATATACATAACTTTTACAATTTTGCAAACATTTTTTAAATCAGATTTCCTAATATTATAGAGAGTACTTTAAACTATTAAAAATGATAATGTATTTTTAATTTGATTGGTAATTATTTAATTTGCAGATAGAAATTTAAAAATTACTGTAAATTAACTGTAATCAGATTTTTTTAACGTTTAAACGAAAACCAGTAGGAAAATTCATCTCAGGTTACTGACAAAATATTTTTGTCGCTTTTAAATGGGTGAGGAAATCCAACTTATCGAAATTTTCGATTTATGCCAAAAGTGCTCTAAAATCCATAATTCGGGAAAATTTCCAGTTTTCGTCAAAAATGAATGAAAAATTTAACTTTTTCGAATTTCGTCAAAAATGCTCGAAGATGCATGCTTCATCGAGAATGTCAATTTTCATTAAAAATGAACTAAAATGTTAAAATTTTCGAAATTTTTTATTTTCGTCATATATGTTAAAAAATTCATGATTTCAAATGTTTCAAAATGTAAAAAGTTGTGCGAAAATTCGGTTTTTGTTGGAAATGCTTGAAAATGCATAATTTCATGAAATTTTTTGTATTTGATAAGAGTGTTTGGAAATCCATAATTTTTCAAAATCGTTAATTTTCGGTGAAAATGCCATAAAATGAAATATTTATAGAATATTCTCCAAAATGCATTACTCGTACAAATATTCAATCTTCGTCAAAAAAATCGGGGCATCCTATACAGGAAAAACTACAAAGAAGGGCCATGTTTTAAATTGGTAGTAAGCTAATCTAATTTAGTATTTCCTTAAAGTTTACAAGGATCATTAAGGAAATCCTGTACAAGTCTAGAGCAAAATATATGTCGAATCTTCTTTGCGTTTCATATGAAATTAACATTATATCTGCTTTCACTTACTCAGGTGATTTCTTTCATTATTTCTTTCCTTATTTAATGTTACTGCACGAAAAAATAACTCATGCTCATTTTTATATGAACAGATTTTTTAATAAATACAAACTCTCAAAAATGATTGACCACTTGGAATATATGTAGGTATAATTAATTATTTCATTCGTATGTATATAGTTTTATATAAAATGGAAAAGTATCGAAATTGTCTGTATTGACCTTCCCACACACTGACAATACTGAACTAATTTGCTTAATAATGTTTCGATTTTTTTTAGCTTAATTAAGATTTGTCAATAATTATAAATGCTAATCTAGGCCAATTCATATTTATGCTCAATCAGATATCTATCTGGATTTGATCAATTTTTATGGCCAAAAATCACTCTTGAATTGATATTTCTATTACGACGAACCTTTAAAAACATGCAGATATATACATTTTTTATACAATAGTGTATAAAATTGTGAATATCTTTTTCTTATATATAGTACATTATATTTTTTAATGAATGTTACTCTTAATATGAAACCCTTCTTACATACTGTTAAAAAATTATTTCAAATAGCACATCTATGGCGTATGTTTATCAAGAGGTGAATTTCATTAGTTTGAATTTTCCCTCCATAATAACATTTACGACTTTTTTTATTTCTTATTTATTTCTTATTATATTTATTTTTTTATTATATATTATTTCTTATTATAATTATTTGTTATATCTGAACCAAAAATTCAATCTTTTTTAAAATAGAATCATATTAATAATGTCTAATTTTATTGTAATTTTGCATATTTCTTATACTTATATAACTCTTATACTAGAGATTTTTTTTAAATCAAGAAACTTTTCAGATTCAAGTGCTGCATTATACATTTCTTTTATATTTATTAAAACATTTAATAATTTATTGGAAAATGTTAATGCATTTTTATATATAATATTTACGAATGAAATTATTTAAAAATAGAATTAAAAACTGTTAATTTATAATAGACAAACATTTAAGGTATTCGCAATTTGTTCATAAAGCAGAATGTAATAATGTTTTGCAACACCACGTTTGATATTAATAATGAAAGAGCAAAAATACTTTTTGTAAGTAATATAAATATTAACATTTTATTATTGTTTTTAAGTTTCTGTAGAAAGACAATTTTTGCAACGGTACATTCAAATGGAATTGTTTATTGCAAAAATTATTTTACTTTGAATGTTTTATGTATAATAAAAAACTATTACTTTTAAAAGATATTACATAATTTGATAAATAATATTTTCTTATATGTCAGGTAGCATAGATTAAGAGATAAGTCTCAAATAATTATAATCACTGAATTGAAATGTTTCAAAGATTCTATTGAAATAAAAATGTAAAACGAATATAAAAACTTTGAAGTATCATTAAATGCAGTTTATATTTAGACGTTTAATATTTTTATCATATATAAATAATACAAATAATTTTATTTTTTATTAAAAATTTAATATCGAATTTTAACTTTATTCTATCTGTTGTAATATTAAATTATGTATTTTATCAAAGTAAGTTGTGTGTTATTGTAAAAAAGAAAGGTTATCATCTGTAAATATATTTATATAATTAAAACTTAATTTTAATTATATAAATTATACGAAATATTTAGTTGATTTTATTAAACGGCAAAATAAACGAGAAATGTATTAGTGTCAAAATTAATTAAATGCCCAGTTGTATTCAAGCAACTAATTCTCTCAAATATCATTTTTATTACTCATTAACACATTTTTAAATAGTCTCGACTAATTACACGAAATTAATTTGTTGGTGATATATTGCATTTGATGTCATTATTTTACTTTTTAATAATTATAATATATATTATTAGTTGAATAACATCGTTTCCTTCTTGTTATGAAGAAAAATAGACTTCACATCTTTACACGTAATATGTGTGTGTGTGTGTGTGTGTTTTATGTATAATATTTTTTTATATTTATAATTAATTTATTAATTATGTTAAGTATATCTTGATTTTTATTTAAATAAAAATATATTACATGTTATATTTTAATGCATTCTTTTAATACACAAGTTTAATCCTTAAATTTATCCACGTTGAAAACTTTGTTTAAATTATTACACTGAGAAAAGTAAACTTTTAAATTTGCAGCAGTCCTTCGCTGTTATTGTAAGTCTGAAGATTGTAAAATATAACAGCTTATCAAAATCAGTTTTTCGTTTTACTTTCATTACACGAAGAAAAATGTAACGTTAATTTTCTCATAAATTTGATAAAGCAGCTTCAAAATTACTTTAGTTAAAGTATATTCCTTATATTTTAAGTGTAAAAATGTTATACTTATTGTGATATTATAAATAACATTATTATAAATATTAATAAAGACAATGCTTTTTACTGTATTAATAAATTTTCAAATTTATGAATGAATTAACTGTGTATTTTTTTTGTTTGCAAAACTACAAGATAAAAGTTGCTAAAACTACACATAAAAAAAAACTAGTTTAGTGGCAAATACTTGTCCTGACTTGCGTGTCATTAAAATACCTACTTTCCACTTCTTATTTTAATTAATTTTTCTAGTTCCATCTTCTCGATGCAGTTTTCTCTAAATCTTCTTCTTTTATAGCTTATTTCATACAAAAGAAGTTACGTATCTTATACTCGTATTAAAAAACTATATATCCATCACAGGACAATGGTCTCGATGTTCAACTCATATGATTGTCACACTCGCTGCACTCGTGCAATGAAATTCATACTCGAGAATTACGACTATTTATTCATATACGGACTAGTTCTATTTAATTTTCCTTCAGTTTCATGTCTTTTAACATTTAAATATATTGTTTTAAAATATGTTCGAATAAGTAACATACGTTTTAATAAACTATATTTTACATAATTAAAAAATGACATTTTATTTGGAACATTTAGATCCATGTTTAACATATTTTGTTTTCGTTTTAACTATTTACTTAAGTGATATTATTCAATGAATATATAAAATAAGTAACATCTATTTAAAATTTAATCAAATTATTAATCATTAAAATAATGTACTGTATTATATTAGAACAATTATAATATCATTTATACAATAAACTATTATTTATTATTATTAATTTATTTAATAATTAAAATATATACGTATTTCTTGTGTCATGAAAATAATTAAAATTGTTAAGACACGTTTTAATATAAAACAATTGTTAGATAAGTTTGTAAACTGAAGCGAAAAAAATATTTTTAATACAAAAATTTATCCGTATACTTTGCTAATTGCAAAAGAAAAACCCGAAAGAAGTTATTTTTAGTTATTTTTCTCATTACTTCAGCAGCTAAGAGGATATATCGAATTTATAAAAAAATGTATAATACAATAAGAATTTTGTACAACCACTAGTAATGATCAGAAATATATTAAATTATAATTTATGAAATCATTACTAATATTCTAAGTTGATTCATTTTATTGTTTTTGCAATATAATAGTTACAAAGTATTAACGCTGTTTCTCATGCCAAGTTTGTTTACGATACTAAACTAATAAAATTTATTTAGTATTTTCATGATTTATTCAAAATATCACAAAATTTGACTTATTCGCTCATAAGTTTATAATTATAAATAACTGTATAATTACACACGTGAAATCAACAAATCACTGAATCTAAATTGAATTACATTTAAATTCCTACGATTTCAATGGTATATTTGTTTAAACAGCGTATTCTTTAAAGTATTATTATAATCCCGAAATTTAACAGCTAACATAAAAATTATGCATTTTTAAAAATTAAAACAAGCAGTAATAATCATTTTAAAGCGAAAATTTTTATTTTAAAATGTGTATTATAATATTATATTCTATTTTACAACCATTATTCATTGTATAAATATTTATTAAACTTTTAGTAAATTAAAATAAAAGAAATTTTAACTTCCTTTACCAACATGTTGTATGTTTGTTTGTTTCTTTCTTTTTTATTATCAAAGGAATAGTAATGTTGAAATGAACATTCTCAACGCCAAATGATGGTATTGTAAAAAATGAAAAAAAATCCATAATTTGAACAAAAAACTTAGATTTTATCTAAATAGATTTCAACTTTAGTCATACTTAAAAAGATTAAATTAAATTTTCACTTTATAATTTAGTTGTGTTTGTTTAAATATGTTATTAAAATACTGTTGATTTTTCAAATTTACAATATAAATATTTGCAATTCATGTTTTAAGGTGTATTTTTAATTATTTAATATTCTATTGTTTTGCTGTATTCACTGTGGAATGGTTCAATGAAAATCGTACAGAAAATACATAGAAAAATGATATAGAATATTGAAAACCGTATCACTCTACTGAACAGTAGCGAATGTAATACTCGTGCCCACATTAAACATTTATCTGTATGCTCACAGTGAATGTTACATTATATTTTATATAAAATTCAATACAATAGAATGAATCAGAAATTAAAATAAACATGTACAGTAATACATAAGTAAAGTACTTCTAAATAAGAATTAAATATCATCTTGACAATTTTGATGCAACCAGTTTGACATAATTTAAAGTTTACAACTTTTTTTCTACGTATACGCATTTTATAGAAGCATATAAACATTCCCTTATGCAAAGTGTTATTTTTTAATTGTACATTCATTTAAATTCACTGCTTAACATTTTTTCAATGAAGTAACTTTGTCAATGACAATGAAATACTTTTGTAAAATTTACGCAGGTTTTGTCAGTTTGACAATACCATTCCATGCCTCGTAATGATATAATTACGTTGTTTCTTTTGCTATATTTCTAATTTGCCTATTAAATCACACAACCTTAGAATCTGAGTTTATTTCGCGTGTGGAATTCACATCAGAATAAAAGTTAATGATAAAGCAACCTTATCTTTCGGAACATAATACATATGAAGTATAAAAACCACATTTTAATTATGATGAAAAAACATTCGAAAGATCAAAGTCGTCATTATTATCATTATCATCGTTATTGACTAGCAGCGAAAGGTTTAGCCGAGTGAACGAACAAACAAACACCATAAAGTATCGCGGGCACCGCGCGTGAAAATCTCGCAAATTAGCCGATCTCATCTGCGTTTTCTTAGCCGGTATTTAGAACTTTTCCTATTGAATTTTCGTGCCTCTTCTGAAGCTCGAGTTTCGCATTTCCCTCGCCTGGCGACGTGATAATTTCCACGATTTTATTCTTTTCATTCATTGCTTTCTCAATGCCAGTCGAGAGTCGAGCGAGCGCTATCAAAAAGAAAAGGTCGTCGAGTCGAAAAATTGCACTCATCCTTTTAAGCCAAAGAAACCACTGAATGCTTACGCGTCGTTAGAGTCGCGTGGCTCTTACGACTGAGAAATCTCTCCTTGCGCCATACACGTCGCTCTCTCGGCGCACAGCCGGAGGTTAGCTCGTTCATTTCCATGATTTTGCATTCAGTCGCTCAGTCCTCGAGTAGGCTGCGCCTAGTCTTAAAAGTAACGTAAAACCCGTTGTGAACTACCGCGCTCTCT